>JANTEX010030555.1:0-10484 GCA_024741295.1 Macrocera vittata
AAGTATACATGGTAAATGTTTGTTTGTATGTCTACATATTTTTTTCTTGTATGCTGTTTTACTGAGACCCCAGCGTGACATGTATTTCTTAGATGAACTGGGGACACAGTAGAAAAATAAACATAAAAAAAGTTTGTTCCTATGGCTTAGTCTCTATATTGGTTTTCTCTGGTTCTACCCTTCTCTCTCCTACAATATGGTAGAGGTGAACTTAAAATTTGACATCAGCTTCGTAATCATCGACCTCAAAAACTCCCATATACCAACTTTCACACCGATCCGATCATTTTAAGGTTTTACCCCTCCCATCCCTGCAAAAGGGGAAGGGTTAACTCAAAATTTGATATCAGATTCGTAATCAGCTACCCTTAAAACCCCTTAAAAAGTGTTTTATTAATTATGTCTGGAAAAGTCGATTTTAAGCCCACTGTGCATCGCGGGCGGCGGTTCGAATTGTCTGAGTGGCTTGGGTATGTCTTGAGCTTTTGAGATAAAACGTCTTCGTCTGGTTAGTATGCATTTATGTTGTACATATCTCGGTTTGGCTGAGATAAGATACGTAACTAACGCTAAGAATCTTTCTAGACGTTGAACTATCAGTATACTAATTCACATGCCATGTCAAATGGAGCCACCTTTTTGCAATAGGCGAAATACCAACCAATACCTGCAACACCCATGCCTAAATGTGTAATAAAAACAACTTAAGCTATTTTACAATCCGAAGACAAAAAGCACAGATTTAACAGTGTAGCAAAGTATACATATACGATTTTATGTTATGTTTTTTTTAATACCGGATTAGAGCATAAAACATAAGCTTACAGAAGAGTAAAATGCATCGAAAAAATCACAGCAATTATGCTCTTTCTGTTTTTATGCTCCCAGAGGCGGGGTCTTTATTTTTTTTTATTACATATGTTTTATGCTCACCGACTTTTTTTTTTTTAATAATAATACATATGTGAAGGGACATATTTTTATGTTTTCTACATAACCTACATATTTATTATGTATGTTATGTATGTATATACACATGTAAACATTATAAATTTTCGGCAACTTGCAGCACACAAATACTTGAGATCATGACTCAGAAGTTATCTTGATTGCATAGACATCGGATGCGATAGTATAATATCGTTTTATTCGAAATCGAATTATTTTGATCGCACCAATTTTATCGATACATAAATTTAAAGAAAACGGGAGCACGCATGACGCATCAAATCATTACATAAAATTTTAGACGGAAAAGCATAAATATTTTCGGATGTCAATGTGATTTTTTGGTGGCGCTGTTTTTTTATAGTTTTGTTGGCTACTGTTTTTGAAAATATCTGAAGGACAAATATAATTGGTGTTTGCGAATAATTTATTGTGCAATTAAAAGGCTTCATTTTTATAACATATTTAAACACTTTTTTACTTTTAAAGAGATTTTCTGTGTGCTATTTTTATATTAGAATAGTTTGTTTTTATCTGTGTTTGTGTGTGTTTTTTATTTATTTTTTAAATTTAAATTTAGCCATAAATTAATATTTATGTTTGTGTTTGCGTAGAATTTGCATATATATTGCTTGAAATCGTTATAAATAAATTTTTGTAGATTTTCATTTTAAATATATGTACTGTAACTAAACTTAGCTTATGTGTGTTTTTTGCTTATAATCGGGCAATTATTTGGTTTATGATTTTAAAAAAAAAAGTTTGTTTGAATTAAAATAAAATGGAACACGTTTCTGCGTTAGCAGCAGGAACGACAACCAACAGTAGTAGTGTGATCGTCCAAAGTAGTCCGGACGAAAATATTGCTTTAGGAAATATTTCAGGTATAAATCCGTTAAGAACGGCGACACCAATTCATCAGCAACATCAACATCAGCAGCAACAACAACCACTTCAATCGCCGACTGAAAGGTCAACGGTTACACCGACTACACCAACAACGATTCTTAGTCCACAACAATCGAAAACAGTTGGACGCAACGCAAATGGAACAAGTGAGTAACATATCATCTGTTAACTATCTCTTAGTGATTCAATCAAATAGTTTTCTAAATTCATGAAAACAATTATCCAGAATATCTTAAAATTAAATTGTTTCTGCAGTGTTTACTTTTCAAATATATATATCGGTGAACCATATCTTTTGATCAATATTATATCAATGCCGATCATATTTTGAAAATTATTGTTATTGAAAACCTACATTTTAAGACTCACCCGGGCGGAAAAAAAATCAGAAATGTATTTCACGAAAACTTGCTTCCCGGGCAATTCCGATTGACAAAAAAATCTATTTTTTCGAAAAATTCCGATAAAAATTTCGGGAAATTCTGGGAACATCGACTTTGCTGCAAACTAGGTTTTCCGAAAATTCAGTAAGTCTCTTTTCACACCAAATTCAGAGAAGCCAGATTTGTTCGCCTTTTAATTACGGAAATCTGAGTCCGGTTTTTTTCATGAAAATCTTGAAATGTGTTTCACGTTGAAACTCACTTTTTTTAAGTGACTTAATTGGGACACATGAAGCTTAAAAAATGTAACTTCAGATTTTGCCGAACAGCCGTTTACCCGAAAAATTGTGTTCTTGAATGGGAACAATAACCTGTATTTGTCAAAAACGGGTTTTCTGCGAAAAGTTGGAAAAGTATGACTAGGAAAAGACCCTTGAGCCCAATAAGTATGAAAAGTTGTCGAATCAATTGGTCAAGGTTCCGGTATTCAAATATGAACGAGAAAAGTTCAAAGTAATCAAGTACAGGTGCTGGAATACATATACTCGAGTTCAGATACACAAGTGTCGGTACTCTAGTATCGTGTACCAGTTCCAATTATTATTATCAGTATTACAATCCTTTTGTTTATAACCTCTCGATGCAAGAGAGATGAAAGGTATGTGTGCACATATTATCGACTTCACTTGCGGATCTAGAAGTTGGCGCCAAAGTTGTTTGAACAAGTCTACTTATCAAGTTTTGGGAAGGAGCGGAGGTTATTTTTAATAATTTTAAAGTACCTTTTAAAGTCAGTCAGAATCAAATATAACGAACCCCTGCAAAGTTTCAAATCTCTGTCTCAAAATTAAAAAGTTTCAATTATTTTCGCTAAAATCTGAAAACAAAATCGAATATTGGTGCCAAGATCCTAACTAAGTACACTTGTTCAAACAACTCTGGCGGCAACTTTTCTAGATCCACCTGTGATTGGCTTGAAGTTTACTGCCTGTATTTAAAGGAAACTAGGCTTATACACTATTTAGTCGGAGATTGAGATAATAACTGACATTTTCTCCTAGAGCGCAGAGTCATAAGGGTAGTGAATTGTTTGAATAATGGTCGGCTGAAATGCTTAATATTTTATGTGTGAAGATCACATGGTATTTCGGAAACGAATAAAACCATGCGAGTTGAGCACAACCAGCCCAAAATTCGCTACGAAACCGAAAAAGTAAGTAATGTATGTAAAGTACTCGAGTAAATGTGGTACACTTGAGTAATTTATAGTAATTGTATCTGAGTACTGGTACTCGACTATCGGTACTAGAATATTTTTACTTGGTATAAGCACGACTACTAGTGATCAAATACTGGTAAATGAGTATTGTTACTTGAATTTAGACAAACGAGTACTTATGTATTTAAATACCGATACTAGAGTACTGTTACTTAAGTACCAGTACTCGAACACATTCAAGTACTCATAGTTAAGTGTTTGGTGCTTTCTACACATTTTGAGTATAGTTGTCAGTACCTTGTCTCTGTCTCTGATATTTTCAGCAAGTTTTCTCGTAGAAGGTGGAGGGGGAGGGGAGGAGGGGCAAAGAGGGTATTAAATTCAAGCTAAAAATAAGAACAGAAATAATAATTTATTGTATAAATTACTCCGTAAACGTGGTCTATGTTTCAACTGTCTAGGGTAGCACATTAAGACATTGACTTTTATATGACTGGTCGCCGCGGAGATTCTTCCAACTTTTCGTTAGAATAAGTCTTATCTGCACTGTGACTTATCTTCAAGTAACTTATCGTCTCCAAATTTTCGATAAGAATAAGTCACAGGGTACCTGTGATTTATTCTCAAGTGCATTAACGTCACCAAATTTTCGTGAGAATAAGTCACATCTGCACTTAGACTTATTCTCAAGTGACTAATCGTCACCAAATTTTTGGGGAGAATAAGTCACAGGCCAACTGTGCCTTATTCTCAAGTGACTTATCGTCACTAAATGTTTTGTGGGAATAAGTCACAGGGTAACTGTTACTTATTCTGAAGTGCCATATCGTCACCAAGTTTTCGTGAGAAGTAGTCATATCTGCACTGTGACTTATTTTCAAGTGACTTATCGTTATCAATTTTTTTGTGAGAATTAGGCACAGGCTAACTGTGACTTACTCTCAATTGCTATATCGTCACCAACTTTTCGTTAGAATAAGTCACATCTGCACTGTGACTTATTTTCAAGTAACTTATCGTCTCCAAATTTTCGATAAGAATAAGTCACAGGGTATAGCTGTGACTTATTCTCAAGTGCCTTATCGTCACCAAAATCTCGTGAGAATAAGTCAAATCTGCACTGAGACTTATTCTCATGTGACTTATCGTCACCAAATTTTTGGTGAGAATAATTCAATATTTCGTGAGAATAAGTCAGATCTGCAATGTGACTTATTTTTAAGTAACTTATCGTCACCAAATTTTAGACGAGAATAAATCACAGGGTAACTGTGGCTTATTCTCAAGTGCCTTATCGTCCACCTAGTTCATCTCAAGAATTTCGTAGTTCCGTGCTTCTTCCGTCTATATTTGAGTGTTTTTCGAGATAAACTGAGTTTATCTTAAGTTATCTGAAGTCTAGCCGAGTGCCCCCTGAAACCAATCAAGCCAACACGAGTCCCTTCCGAGACTTAAACTTAATCTTAAATCTCTGAGCTCAGAAAGAACTTGGACTCGTATATACTCGGATTAACTCAATTAAACACTCGAATTAAATCAGTTAAATTAGGAAATCACTCAGGTAGATTTGTTTGGTTTAGAATGGTTAAGGATTGGTTCGGGTAACGTTTCAATCATTAATCGTTAAAATGTAGTTGTGTGTACAAATGTCTTTTAATTATTATCTCATCACATCTCCAATTGTTAATATTAATAAGCAGCGGCCGTCAACTGCGTACCGCGGGCGATGAAAAAATTTGCACACAACATCACTTCCTCTTCAGCAAAGCGATAATAAAAGACCAACGATTAGGTCTCGAAAATGACATGTTTTTGACTAGAAGATATAGCGTATGCCGGTTTTAATATTAGTTAACATTAACGACGAACTGTTTCCGCAGTCCTCGGATTACTAAGCGGCGCTTTTACTCTGTCTACCCTAACAGAAACGTTCCGACAAGTGTTCAGATTTGAAGGAATGTATGTGGCATGGTTTGCGTTCGGACGAGGAACTTTTGGACGTAAATTGTACATGAATGAAGAAGAGTTCAAATTTTTCGAACCGAGCACGTTAACGAACAGTTCACCAGAGACTTTGAGGACCAGACCGAATACAATCTCTGCAGCAAAGCACTTAAGATCGCCCCTACTATGGGTACCCAAAAGAACCAATGGCAATTCCTTCGTGTCCAAATGCTGATATCTTGTGACGCCCTCTGCTGATATCGTCTGCGAGAGAAAGTCCAAGGAAGGTACGCCAAAAACGCACTTCACTCGCTTTTTTTTTTATTCCAAAACGTTCAAGCCGCACAAATATGGCTTTAAGATGCGATTTGTGATTTTCATCAGACCTACTCGCCATCAGTATATCGTCTAGGTAGACGTAGATAAACAGCGACCACCTCTCCCATAAAACGCTTAAATGTTTGAACGGCGTTGCGCAGATCGAAACTCATATGAGGAAACTTGTAGAGTCTGAATGGTGACGTAATCGCAGTCTTGGGGATATCAACCGTCAGCGACCGAGAAAATGCAGCATCCGGCAAGCTTTATAGTAAGTGCTGGATGCGCGGGACAGGATAGTGGCCGCATTTAACCGACGGTAGTCATCGCACGGCCGCTATTCTTCTGAATCCTTTTTAGCCACTAAACGAAGTGGTGAAGAGACTGCTAACGAAGACGGCCTGCATACGCCCAATTATACCATGTGGTCGAATCCGAGCTTCGCTATATTGTATTTAGTTGAGTCTAATCGGATATTCGATGCAGTGTTGGAGTATTACCATTTGCGGACAAGGCGTCGACTGTAAGTGTAGTGACCAGACGTTTTTTCTCCGGATTTACCATTAGACTTGATTTTGCAAGAAAGTCTGCGGCTATAGTATGCCGGTCAATATTTGCAAGGACGAAAAAGTGTTTGAAATCTATTTGATCTATTTTGAACAATTTAGAACCGAAAGTCAGAATTTTTGTTCCATTTGCGGCCAATAATGTATAGTCTGGGTCGTTAGAAGCTTGATGCATAAAAGTTGATTATTGCAATACAATGCGCATTTTACCTTATTACAGACTTTATCTACTACTGCGATTATCTCAGTTAGTTTTCATTGAATTTTTATAAAATTATGGTCTTTGAAAAGCCGAAGCATTCTAGTTTTTTAAAAGAAATATAAAAGCTTGCAGTTACACGGAGAACTTACGATCTCAACTAAACTGTTGAACTAGCCAAAAACTGATTATTTCAGTACAGTGTGCATTTTACCTTAGACCTTAGCTATAACTACGATATCTCAGTTAGTTTTCGTTGAATTTTTACAAAACTATGGACCTTGTAAAGCCAAAGCATTGTAGTTTTTTACAAAAATATAAAAGCTTTTAGTCATATGGAGAATTTTCGATCTATCTGACTTGTTGAATTGGTCGAAAATTGATTATTCTAATACAAGGCGAATTTTACCATATTACAGGGTTTAGCTGGAACCGTGATAACTCAGTTTGTTTAATTTTTATAAAATCATGGTCCTTAAAAATCCAAAGCATTTTAGTTTTGTACAAAAATATAAAAGCTTGCAGTCACGAGAAGAATTTTTGGTCTATCCGTACTGTTGAACGGCCCACAAACTGATTATTCCAATACAGTGAGCTTTTTACCTTATTACAGACTTTAGCTATAACTGCGATATCTACGTTTACATTGCATTTTTATAAAATTATGGTCCCAGCAAAGTCATAGTATTGTAGTTTTTTGCAAAAATAAAAAAGCTTCCAGTTACATGGAGAATTTTCGATCTATCTGACTTGTTGAACTGGTCGACAATTGATTATTCCAATACAATGCGTATTTAACCTTATTACAGGTTAGCTGGAACCGTTATATCTCAGTTAAATTTTATTAAATTGTTGTAAAATTATGGCCCCTGAAAAGCCAAAGTATTGTAGTTTTTTACAAAAATATAAAAGCTTGTGTAACTGGAGAGTTTTCGATCTATCTAAACTGTAGAATTGGTCAAAAGTTGATTATTTCCATACAGTGCTCATTTCACCTTTTAAGGTAGAACTGTGATATCTCAGTTAGCCTTCATCAGTGCTCAAATTAAGCCGGTTTAGCCGGAAAGCTTTTTCGGCACCTCTTTTGAAATTTGGTTTTTACACCTTCACCTAATTTTTAGATTTTTGTATCCCAGGATACGATTTTCTGTATCCCGGCACCCTAAATAATCAGAATCGAGCACTGGGCGGGCCCATTAGACAAACACCAGTGGCATTCTTCTAAATGTTTTTTTTTTTTGGCAAATTATATTGTGGTGAATGGCAAAAGAGTTCTGAGCACTAGCATTCGAAATCAGACTCTTCTGGGGATAAGTAGTTTTAAGCAAGAAAGGTTAATGTATACTGTATAGGAAATATTTTCTTAGATATAAATTAAATGCAAAAATCAGAATTGGGGAAACTGAGAATTCGAGAAACTGAGAATTCGGAAAACGGAAAATATAGAATATAAAAAAATCTTTGTGGAAAGGTGCCATCACTCCAGTCGGTCAGTTTTTCTGGCCGAGTTGAAATAAAATCTCAGATTTCGAGACATTAAGGACAAGGGCAGTTTTTAAAAATGTCCATGACCCGATCGGGACATAATTCTTCCAAAGCGCTGCAATTTTGTTAGGATTTAGTGTTCATCAAGTAACATCTAGTACTCTTATAGTGTTAAACCCTTTAAAACTGACCATCACAGCTTGACAGAATTCTTCAATTGCGCTGAAGTTTTGCTAGGATTTAGTACTATCTAGTCATAGAAATCTAGAATTAAAGTAGTTCACAGGATATAAACAAAGAAAATTGTTTGATTTTCTATATACAGCAGTTCGAGATATTGGCTAATTTCTAAAGTTTTTGAGAGTTTAATAACCGATGAGCTGCATTTAATTTAAAGGCTTGCTCTGGATGAAATTTGAAGAACGTTGGCTGCTCTAGAATATCGATGCAAACCAATATTTTAGAAAAAGACGCCAATCTTCTTTTTTTTAACTCTCACTTTTTGCTGTTTTTTACTCATTTAAAATCATTTTGGACAGCCCTCCATTTTTTTTCAGACGGTTATTGGTTATCTAATATCCTATTAAACAAAAGCAACAAGTTCTGATGGAAATATACATAAATATGATAGCATTTGCAAACCTTTGCAAAAGTCATTTTTTTTCTTTAGAATTACAGTTGTGTTCAACTAATTAGGAACGATATAAGTAAAAAATTATAAAAGTTTTCGGGCTTTCCGGTCAATTTTCGTAATAAAACTATATGTTTATATTAATTTCTCCCAACATGTTTCGGCGTTTCCAATTTGTGCCATTTTCAAAGGATTTTTTGTTTATTATTTTGAAACATATTATTTGTACGATTTACTATACATAGAACATTTGTATAAATTAAAAGACTTTTTAACACGAAAATAAATCAAATATATTGTTAGACATGACATTGTACACGTAAAAGAATGGTTTGGTTATATACTAATTTTAAATATATATATTTATATGTATGTATTTTCTTTATACACATAAAATAGAAATAGGCAGAAAATCACACTAATAAATTATTTCAAATGACTACATATAATATTAAGTACATAATTGTTGAGATAGACAGTTTGTTATGAAATTTCAATTGTGGAATAAGTGTACTAGAGCAAGTATTCTTGCTGGGATTACAATATACCATCACATTTGTAGTTATACATTTAATAACAAAATAAAATAGTACATTTGCCATTTAGAAATAAGTTGTTATTAATTAGTTGAACAGAACTGTACCTTCTATAAAGAAAAAAATATAGTTTTGCAAAGGTTTGCAAATAATATCTTAACTTTGTCAATTTCTATCAGAATGTGCTGGTTTATATCTTGTTGGAAAGGAATTTAGATAGCTAATTAACATGTGATATAAAAATTGACAATAGGGCTGTCCGAAAGCCTTTTAAATCTAGTCAAATAAACGTTTAATCGAACAAAAATAATTATCTTTGTAAAGGTTTACAAATAATAATAATATCACAATTTTGTCAATGTTCCTGGGCTCCATGCTGTGAGCACTTGAACTCAAATACACAATCAATAATAAAAAGAGATTGTATGAATAATTCTAACAAGACAAAAAAAAAGTATCATAACAATAATTTGTACATCAGTTAAAGCAAACACAATTGATAATGGGTTTAAATACTTTAAATTCAAAAACGCGATAATAATTACTTTGTACCGATTTGCAAATTATTATCATATCATCGTCGATTTTTATCAGAACCCCCCTCAAAATAGATTTCTGGCTACGCCCTTTGTAGATGGTATTTAATGAGTACTGAATACTGACAAAATTGCAGCATAATTGAAGAATTTATGTGTCTGGGGTAACAGTCATTTCAGATTGTTTTAGCTTTGTAACTTAGAAATAGGGATAGTGGTAAATGAACAAAAGGAGTACTAGATGGTACTTGGCACCGATTGATTAGTCATTTATAAAGGAATTTTACTTAACAATATCTTGGAATCTGTGATAGTACTAGACGAACTGGTGGCGTACTAGATGGTGTTTGATAAGTACTAAGTCCTAGAGTTTCATTGAGAAGAATTTTGATTGGTTGGTTGATCATTTCTATAGGGTTATATTTTCAAAAACTCACTTTTCCTCCAGTATCTTGAAATCGGAGATAGTACTAGATAAATTAGTGAAGTACTAGATGGTTTTTGGTGAGTACTAAATCTTAGCAACGCGATTATAAAATTTTGTTCGATTGATGGAAGACTGATTTTGACCCACCATATTGTTTGGAAAACGATGATAGTACTAGATGATCTGATGAACTACTAGATGGAGTACTAAATCTTTTCTTTCATCTTGATCAGAAATAATTTACAGCTGGGACGAAAACACCGAGTAACTAACTAAAAAAAAAATGGTATTTAATAACAAAAAGCCTTTTAAATTCAATTTTTTCATCAGGAACTCAACCCTTTAACGAATTTTTTTCTTTTTTTTGTAATTTTTTTCCCATT
>JANTEX010030666.1:0-10484 GCA_024741295.1 Macrocera vittata
CCCTTGGAAATGGCAAAAAATTAGAAACGCAGAAACATGTTGGGATAAATTCATATAAACATAAAGTTTTATTACGAAAATTGACCGGAGAGCCCGAAAACCTTTATCATAAATGATTTACCACGGTCGTTAATTTATGAATCACACCAAGATTAAATTAAACAACTTCGATTTAGTTACTTGTTTTCATAAGTCGTCGGAATCTTGGTTCAAGGCTGTGGAGTAAGGTCGAAAAAGGACGGTCGAATTTCAGTTTTTATTTTCTTTTATTGTCTCTTTGTTTCAACATTTTAATGTCAAAAATAACTTATTTTGTAGAAATCTGGCAGGGCTTGAATTCGCAATTACATTCCAGTTTTCCCGAGGGCAATGATTTGGGTAACATGTCCTTTTTAAACTAATATTTCTTAACAAAGAAATTGCCCGTTGTATATCAAGTCAGAATAAAAGAGCGAAACAAAGAAATCTAAAATTGTCATAATAGAACTATCCCTTTTAGATGTACAAGCAGTACTAAGAAGAGTTTTTTTAGTAGTATTTAGTATTCCAAATTCACAAATTAAAGGTGAAAATAAGCGTGTGTTTAATACAAGAATAATAATATTTAAAACATAGTGCTAATTTCATATTAAGAAATTTTTTAAAACAAAACCTTATAGTTCTCAAAAGGTTAAATTAAACCTGTTTAAGAAACTTAACAGATATCAAATAGCTTTAGGTCAGATTATAGATCTATTTCATTTCAATTTCAAATCATATTGATTGTGTGTTTTTAAAATAATGTATTTCATTTCACTATATGCATAAAAATCAACAATTCTAAAGTTACACATGAGGAAGATTAAAATGGAATTGCGAGATTTTTTTTTATTTGTAAATTGTTACAACCTCATGTTTAAGTAATGGTTTTCTAGAGAAAGTCGAAAAAAGTTTGATCAATATTTCAAGTAAAGAATAAACACTTGATGGAGAATTTTTTGTCGGAAGATTGCTTCAATTGCTTCAAAGCTTTTTTGACGATATATCAGTAGAAATTCGCAGTGTCAATGTACCTACACTCTCAATACTTACATTTGTGGCAGTAAATTTCCTAATAAAAGGTGCATGCTTTCCAGCTTCACACATATGCTTACTACATTCATTTACATTTGTTTTAGCTTTTTCTATTATTATTTGGAATTTGTAATATAAAAATCTATAATCTGGCATACCAAAACTGGTGGTTGGTTTGACGATGGCAACAATATATTTATTCGCACACATAAAATCTATATCTAATTTCAAAAATGGTATGTTATTAATAATTTAGTAAATTACACTTTTTTCAATTATATTAATTCTTAGCTTAGATCCAATCTTATTTATAATGACATTGTACATTTGTACCTAAAACTGATTTTGATTGTCCCACATATAATACGAGTATATATTGATTTGAATATTATCAATATTTATAAAAATTGAATAAGATAATTATATCTTGGCCAAGAAACTTTTGTTTGATGATTTTTTGAAAAAGTAAACTTGAAATTGAAAATTTTGATTCGCGCGAATAAATTTGGCAATTTGGAAAGAGAAACTGTTTCTTTTTTTCGTTAGCAACCGCATTCAAATTGAGTGCAAAAACAATCGACTGAATACTAAAATTATTTAAAATATTCTATAAAATGTTAGCAATATAATATCACCAAAATTAGTTATCAATTTAAATATAATTTCAAAACTCTAAAGATGCTTATACTGGGTCTGAAATGAACCTACAATACAATGGGAAAAAGGAAAACTGGCCAGACTCTTAGGAGAGCAAATTAAATTTAGTAGTACCTACTAGGGCTGGCTTTTTTATCGATATATCGAAATCTTAAAAATTATCGATAATTATCGATTTTTTTTAATTATCGATATATCGACAATCGATAATTATCGACAATTATCGATAACTATCGATAATAATCGATAATTATCGATAATCGTTAATTATCGATAATCTATAATTATATCGATAATCGGAATTAATAATTAATTTCGATAGCCAATAAGGGCATTGACCTTTTTCTTTTTTTTAGCTATTCTATCTATTATCATCGATAATTATCGATAATCATCGATAATTGTCGATAATAATCGATTAATCGATAATTATCGATTTTTGAAATTATCGATAAATATCGTTTATCGATATATTTCGGATATCGATAATTATCGATATTTTTTCAATATCGAACTGCCCTAGTGCAAAGAGTGAATCAACATCAATACTTGCACTCAATCGGCCAAACCGTGCGAAGATGGAGTGTTTTCACTTCAATCAGTGATGTGCTCACCAGGGTCTCAGCGTAATCAATAGGATTACATCAGTGTGTGAACCAAATATTTGATTCATACAATGATCATTATGGATTGTCTTCGTCGTGAAAACAGCGGCTCGTTAATTGCACTACCTCGGCGGTCACACCACTTTCATATGGCCTAGTGTCATTGTTAACTACCGTTCTCTGGTCATCATTCTGAGTGGTCGAAGAGATGCATTCTGATGGAACGGACAACATTACCATAGAACTCACAATAACTGTTAGCCGATTTCCGTTCCTTCAAACAATTCGGCAAGAAATAACTGTGGGACAATCACGACAATCAATTGATTCAAAAAAACTTCCATCTTCGAAACTCGAGTACATTGATTGTATCAACAGATACATAGATCTTCGACACGTTGAGCGAAAATTGGATACTGATCATGGTGCGAATGGCAACTGCTGCCACATAGGAGCATGACGCTGGGATAAAGGAAAACACATAAAAATCGTCTTCTATTATTCTCAAAAGACGACTTTCAGCTAATTTTTTAATGATTTTCCGAATTTGCAGGAAAATTTGTATACTCTAATGTCTTCAATGCTAGTGAAGCGAGGACATCGGACGTGGAGAAAATCAAACGTCAAATATAGGTATACTGGTTTTCAATGCATCGTATAACGAAAGCATTCGGAACAGCTAATGCAGTGCAATCGGTGCGGCTTTTCCTCTGTATTTTGCCGTGAAAGCGCTGAGACAATTGGTCGTATATGAGGAACTAAGTCATCGCATGGCTACAGAAATGTCGATTAACGATTTCTATGATGTGGCAGATCTGGTATTCAGATATGATTCCATACTTATTACATTGGATAAACAAAATAAAATCATCGCCGTGCTACGTCGAGGAAAATTTGAGCTCAAAAAGTTCTGCCTAATGTTCCACTTAGTCATTGTTAGACCATATTGCCTCATGATTTCGGTCGGGTGGGTAAAGACGCTCGGCATATTCTGGCATCTCGTTGCCAACATATTTACATATACAGTTTGTTTGGATCCAAATTAATTGTCGTTCCTTCTTGATTTCGAACAATGTTGTCCTTTACATCCTTCCGTTTGACGATTACTACATTTTTTGCTTTTTTGTTGGCTGGTGATGCTTTTAGAATATTTGGTTCGACTGTAGTCTCTGTGCAAGTTTACCTGTTAAACCTGCGCTATGATTTTGCCACTTTACTTATGACTGAACGCACGCCAGCACTTTTAGATGGCTAAATGATAAGAATGAAATATCATTAACTTCTACGCTGGTGTCTCGTCTGCACCTAATCGATCTGCTCTGGTACTGAACTCAATTAGTCTTGTGTTAAGACCTAATCAGTTTGGAGTGGATTGACAAAATGAGTCAACGAAAAACAAAGTGGTAGTCTTTTTTAAAAGAGGCTTAACAAAAACAGCTACAAATAATCTTATAGTTACTTGGATCCTTGTCATGCTGAAAAGCAAAATAATAACGGCTGAACTCTAGTAGATTCACTACAAGAGCGACAAAATGGCGTTGATTTTTGTACCAGAGATTAACTCGACGATCTGCTAACTAATTAAAGAAGTTACCGATTAATCAAAGCAACCATTTCTATCATGGTGTTTTGGAATTTATTAGGAAAACTTGGAGGCTAAGCCCCAAAATGGATGAATACAATAATGAAAAGACCGAGCGTTACTTACGTTGTAGTCATCTGGTGGGAAAAGACTCTAAAGGAAGATATTTAAGTACTTACTATGGGTGACTCTCCTACTTTTAATAGAAATGGACGTGAAGTTTTAGACATTAGCTAGAAATCCAATTAGGGCTAAAATAATAAATTAACACGTATATCATACAGGCCATCGATGTCTGATCATCGGCAAGTACATTTTCGGCTGAACACACAAAATAGGTAACCATAAAAAATTTAGCGGAACAAATACGAAAAGGATCTTATTCAGAAGTTGGTAGCGAATTATTAAGCAGTTCGCAGCGAACTCTTTTCATGTTGGTAGCGAATTAATTAGATGTCCGTAGCGAATACTTAAGAAGTCGGTAGTGAATTGTTTTGAAATTGGTAGCGAATTCTATAAAAATTGATGGCGAATTTTCAATTTTCGATAGCTAATTATTTAAAAGTTGGTAGCGATGGTGGAACAACTATAATTTGGCATTTTATTTGGGTGTTGCAATACATTTCCTAGAACATTTTGACATCAGTTCCATAACAGCTTGCAGTTAAGCGATTTGTGTGGTCATCCTGTGGATTTTAAGAAGTGGTAGCAAATTCTTCCGAAACTGAAAGCAAATTCTTAAGATGTCGGCCGAAAACTATTTAGACGTTGGTAGCGAATTCTTTAAAAATCGTTTGCGAATTCTTTTGATTTAGGCAAGAAGTTCTTCAGAAGTTGGCAGCGAATTCTTTATCAGAGAGCAGCGAACTCCTTAGAAGTTAGTGCCGAATTAGTTAGATGTCCGTAGCGAGTACTTTAGAAATCGTTAGCGAATTATTTTTAAAATTGGTAACGAATTCTTTAGAAATTGTTAGCGAATTCTTCAAAATTCGGTAGCGAATTTTCCAAAAGTTGTTAGAGATGGTGGAAAAATGGCCAATTGGCATTTCGGTGGCGTGTGGCAACATATTTAATAAATAAATTTTTTTGGCATCAGATCCAGAACAACTTGCAGTTCAGTGGTTGGTGTAGTCCTCAATGTCTGTAGTGAATTCATAAGAAGTGGGTATTAGCGAATTCTTAAGACGTTAGCAGAAAATTCATAGAAATTTGGTAGCGAATTAATTAGATGTCGAATGTGTAGCGAATAATTTAGTAGTTGGTAGCGAATTATTTAGAAATTGTTAGAAAATTCTTCAAAAGTCGGTAGCGAATTTTTTAATGATGGTAGCGATGGTGGGAAAATCATTCGTCATTTCGGCGGCGTGTTGCAACACAATTCGTAGAATATTTTGGCATCAGTTCCAAAACAACTGCAGTTCAACGGTTGGTGTGGTCCTCATCGTTTGTAGTGAATTCATAAGAAGTGGGTAGCGAATTCTTTTGAAGTTGATAGCGAATTTTGGAAAATCGGTAGCGAATTATTTAAAAGTTGGTAGCGATGGTGGAAAAATATTCATTTGACATTTCGGTGGCGTGTTGCAACACATTTAATAGAATCTTTTGGCATCAGGTCCAAATCAACTTGCAGCTTAGTGGTTGGTGTGGTACTCATCGTCTGAAGTGGATTTATAAAAAGTGGTCCAGCGAATTCTTTAGTATCTGGTAGCGAATTCTTAAGATGTCGCCCGAAAATTCTTTAAATGTAATTAGCGAATTCTTTAGAATTTGGTGACAAGTTCTTCAGAAGTTTTAAGCGAATTCCTTAGCAGTTCGCAGCTAACTCTTAAGCAATGGTAGCAAAATAATTAGATGTCCGTAGCAAATACTTTGGAATTCGATAGCGAATTCTTTTGAAATTGGTAGCAAAATCTTTAGAAATTGATAGCGAATTTTTCAAAATTCGGTAGCGAATTATTCAAAAGTTGGTAGCGATGTTGGAAAAATTACTATTTGGAATTTCAGCGGCGTGTTGCAACACATTTTGAAGAATATTTAGGCATCAGATCCATAAAAACTTGCAGTTAAGCGGTTGATGTGGTCCTCAACGTCTGTAGCGAACTAACAAGAAGTGGGTAACGAGTTCTTTAGAAACTGGCAGCGAATTCTTAAGATGTCAGCAGAAAATTCTTTAGAAGTTGGTAGCGAATTCTTTAAAAGTCGTAAACGAATTCTTTAGAATTCTGTTACAAGTCATTCAGAAGTTGGTAGCAGTACGCAGCGAACTCTTTAAAAGTTGGTAGCGAACTAACTAGATGTCCGTAGCGGATACTGTATAAGTTGGTGACGAATTCTTTTGACATTGGTAGCGAATTCTTTAGTAATTGTTAGCGAATTCTTCAAAAGTCGGTAGAGAAATTTTCAAAAGTCGGTATCGATGGTGGCAAAAAATATGCGTTTGACAGTTTGGTGGCGTGTTGCTTGTTAAGAGAGACAAAATGGCGGAAAAAACTTCTTTAAAAGTTAGTAGCAAATCCTCAAAAAGTCGTAATCGAATTATTTAGAATTTGGTAACGAGTTTTCAGAAGTTGGTAGCAAATTCTTTGGCAGTTCGCAGCGAACTGTATAGAAGTTGGTAGCGATTTATTCAGATGTCGGTTGAAATTGGTAGGGAATTCTTTAGAAATTGAGAGCATAACTTTCAAAAGTTGGTAGCGAATTCTTCAAAAGTTGGTAGCGGTGGCATTTCGGCGGCGCGATGCAATACATTTAATAAAATCTTTGGGCATCACTTCCATAACAACTTACTGTACAGCGGTTTGTGTGGTCCTCATCGTTTGTAGTGGATTCTTAAGATGTGGTTAGTGAATTCGCTAGGAACTGGTAGCGAAATCTTAAGATGTCTGCAGAAAACTCTTCAGAAGTTGGTAGCGAATTAATTAAGATGTCAGTAGAAAATTCTTTGGAAGTTGGTAGCGAATTACTTTTAAAATCGTTTCCGAATTTTTTAAAATTTGGTAACAAGTTCTGTAGAAGTTGTTAGTAAATTCTTAAGCAGTACGCAGCGAATTCTTTATAAATTTCTAGTGAGCTTTTCAAAAGTCGGTAGCCAATTACTCAAACGTTGGTAGCGATGGTTGAAAAATTACTATTTGGCATATCTGCGGCGTGTTAAATCACATTTCGAAAACTATTTTGGTATCATTTCCATAAAAACTTGCTGTTAAGCGGTTGGTGTGGTCCTCATCGTATGTAGAGAATTCATATGAAGTGGGTAACGAATTCTTTAGAAACTGGTAGCGAATTCTTAAGATGTCAGCAGAAAATTCTTTACAAGTCGGTATCGAATACCTTAAAAGTCGTTAACGATTTATTTTTAATTTGGTAACAAGTCATCCAGAAGTTGGTAGCGAATTCTTTAGCATTTCGCAGCGAACTCTTTAGTAGTTGGCAGCGAGTTATTGATATGTCGCTGGAAAATACTTTAGAAAACGGTAGCGAATTCTTTTGACATTGGTAGCGATTTCTTTAGAAATTATTAGAAAATTATTTAAAAGTCGGTAGCGATTTTTTTCAAAATTTGGAAGCGATGGTGAAAAATATGCATTAGACATTTCGGCGGCGTGTTGCATCAGATCCAAAAAACTTGCAGTTCAGCGGTTGGTGTGGTTCTCATAGTCTGTAGTGAATTCATAAGTGTGGGAAGCGAATTCTTTAGAAACTGGTAGCGAATTCATAAGATGTCAGCAAATTTTTTAGAAGTTGATAGCGAATTCTTTGAAATCCATTAGCGACTTCTATAGATTTTGGTAACAAGTTCTTTAGAAGTTGGTAGTGAATTATTTTATCGATAGCAAATACTTCAGAAGTCGGTAGCCAATTGTTTAGAAATAGGTAGCGAATTCTTCAAAAGTTGGTAGCGTTGGTGAAAAGAAATATCATTTGGCATTCGGAATATTGGAACACATTTAATAGAATCATTAAGCGAAAATTTCCGCGACATTTGGTGCGTCATTCATTAGAACAATAAATGGATCATCTGTTGAACAAACAGCCAAAAGATAAAAACGGCAAAATGATCGAAATGAAATGCCTCCAATACCATAAAAAGACCACAATGCATGAAATGCAAAAAACTAAATCATGTAAAATGCAATTGGCAATACCAGACCTCCAAAATTACAAATATAGCACCATGAGTTTTCAATTTATTAAGAATTTAACAACATATAATTGAATTATGAAGTGAAGAATTTTTTTTTTGAAAAAATATTGAAAATAAGTAACATATAAAACAATTTTTTTATATTATATTATAGTAATTTTCATAGTATATGTGCTCAGCGTCCTTCTAAAAGGACGGTCTATCTAAGACAATTCGATGAAATGTAATGCAGCTGTTTCTGCACATACATTAAGACAGATGCCTGACCGTGCTTCGCCGCTAGTTGATTGGATTGGATCTGGTCGTTTGGTTCGACAATCGCTGCGCACTGTGTTTGTGATAGAGTAAAAAAAAAAGTCATAATAGATGTTAGCGAAAAGCATAACTTAAAAATTGGCATGACTGGATCTCTCAAAATTTTGTCGAAATTTTTCGAAATAATGTTTTTTTTACCAACGATTTTCAAATCGTAAAATATCGTATATTTCAAATATTACGATTAGCAGTAGTATAGAGAAGCAAGATAATTTCCATTCACATTCCTTTATGACAACACAAAATATAATATTATCGAATTTGCTTTAATTAATAACAGTTATTTATTTTTTTTTTTTGAAAATCCATATTCATATCCGGTTAGGAATATTATGTGGAAATGATGGAAGTTGGTTCAAACTTTAACTATTTGGAACTTTATTTAAAATCGCTAAATTCAAAATTAGCACCAAAAACCGTTTAATCAAACAGTTTTTGGAGCGAAAATTCAAGCACGAAAATCTTTTGAGTACTGATGTCTTAATGTTAACTATATGTGCGTTTCCTGTGCTGAGATAATCTGTATATTGTTAATTATTAGCTCAATATTTTTTGTGGATTTTATTATTATTCATCAAACCTCCTTTAAATTAATACATTTTTAGCGGTTTCTGTTATTTATGCCTCATTGAATATTATAAAATTGAAAATTGTGATTAATATTTTTTGAAGATCTTACAATGCATTGTGTTGTCTTTGAAAAAGAATGTTAAATATTTTCTCTTCCAAAAAATCCAAGAAAACAATTGGAAGAAAATAATTCAATATGGTAAAACATTCGCCTACCATTCGGACGATTTTAAGACAAAAAACAATGCTAGGAAGAACTACGCATGAAAATACTCTGCCATAGTAAGTATTCATCAGAAGATGGAGGAGTAGGAAGCGGTATCATTACACAAAAGCTCCCCAAGAAACTGCAACAAACAAAAA
Source organism: Macrocera vittata (assembly GCA_024741295.1). Taxonomy (NCBI): domain Eukaryota; kingdom Metazoa; phylum Arthropoda; class Insecta; order Diptera; family Keroplatidae; genus Macrocera; species Macrocera vittata. The sequence goes on from JANTEX010030666.1 coordinate 9,290, forward strand.
TCAGTAACGTTCGTACCTATAAATTTCAAGAAAAATTTGAAAAACAAATTCTTTTAAAAACTAAAAATCTTGAAAATGCATAAACAGAAAAAATAGAAGTAGCACATAATTCTATTCGCGACTTAACAAACAAACATGAAATTCTTCTACGAAATTTCGTAAAGCAGTAATTATAAGAATTCGACAAACCAAAATCTCAACGAAAACAAAAATAAATACATAGATCTAGAAAACATTGTTGATCAAAATGCTAAATTATTATTCGCCCAACTTATCAAATCTATTGAATTTTTTGCTAAAAAATATGACGACATTGCAAAGGAATTGAACGGTCTTAAGATAGAAAATCAAAAACTACCGACCTTGCAAGATATAAACAAAAAAAATCTTCTGAATTGAAATAAAATTTATGTGAATAGTCTAAATCAAGATAAGTTGACTAACAGTGTAACCATCAAGGGCAAAATGTCTAAAAAGACAAGATTAAAGACAATATAATGTTAATGGCCAAAACTGCAAATGTGCTAATTGAATCGAATGACTTCAGCAAATTCTACAATTACCTAAAAAAAGTTCTTCAAAAGCTGCTTTAACAATTGTCAAATTCGAAACTTGTGAAAAGCGCCATCAATTTCTAACTAAAACAAAGCAGAAACGATATGTCTCAAGACTATTAAGATAAAAAGGAAAAAGCCTTAAGCATATCTATATCCACGGACATCTTACAACAGAAAATTACAAATTGTTGTCCGGTTCCTTAAAAGGCTCAAACGGTTTGGAATTGCAATTGTCCCAAAACGGTATAAAGTTTTAGTGTGCTTAAACGATAATTCAAGCCATAATTCACGTTCATAATAAATTTACATTTGAACTTTATAGAAAAACCTTATTTGTATCTTAATTAAATATTAATGCTTTTAGTCCCATTGCTAATATATATTTTAACTTTTTTTTTTTATTAATTTATTTATTTTATCTTTTAAATTATGGATTTTTCACAACATTTTAGCTTAAAAAACTATTTTTGAAAGAATACCAATTTTGATTCTGCTGATAATTGTAATACTTATACCTACTATTCAAATCATGCTTTCAATGAAAATAATTTGCGTGTAACATAATGCATAATGTTGGAATCATGAGAAATATTGCCTGATTTGCTGATATTGTCAATTTTATAAAATACATATCATTG
>JANTEX010030888.1:0-10483 GCA_024741295.1 Macrocera vittata
ATAAAGGAGCGAATACATTCTCAAATGTCCATCTGAGATTTTTTAAAACATTTAATTACATATAATTATTTATTCATTTATTGCATAAATTATTATACATATTTAATATATAGGTGCATATACCAGCGCATAAATATTAACAGTATGATTAATGTAAATTTATGACAAATGATATAAAAACGACATTGTAAAACTCAACCGTATATACGCTAATATATGCAGTATATGTATATATACAATTCCAACACCTTATATCCATACCATTTACAGTTAATACAGGTGACCATTCTTAATAAAATTGTGCTCCATGAATGTAGAAGATAGCTGTGCCACCGCCATACTATATTACCATCGAAAGAAAGTATTTTTCGAAGAAGCACCAAATTATATGATAATATTGCGTTGATTGGCGGTTTTACCTCGACATGAACTGCTCGAATGCAATAATGAGTTATCTCAAAATGCTCAAAAGCTTTGAGAATTTTCGTTTTGCAATCATAGAAATGTAACGTTATCATGAATAGATACGAGTATTTAGATCTATTCAGATTTATAAGACTTTTGGTGTTATAGATATTTAAGAAATATTTTCTTTATGTTTTTGTTTTTTTTTTTTTTAAAAAGAAGCTATTGAGGCAAAATGTTTTAGCCACTTTTGCCGTAAAAATTTTGCATATACTCAAAATTTTTAAATGTTGCAAAGCTTTCCAATTTTTTTTTTTCGATTTTCAAGATATGTCATTATTGAATTTGACCATCTCTGACGAACCGTTATTCAAATATTATAGCACAACCGCGACTTGCTAAGAGTAACCGCGGTTTCAATATGTATACAAGCCTGATTCATGCTGTAATATTTACTATTTATCCAAGTCTGTGACTACAAGATGAACTCTTTTCGTGTTTATTTTTTAACAATATTTACGCACATATCACATCGCACTTTAAGTTTATACATAATCAATTTTATTAGTGGATTTACCTGTGCGATGTTGTTTTACGTCAGACTCTACAATATATACGTATTGCATAATGTATCGTGTGTGTTATATATTTTTTAACGTAATCACTATCTGATTTAACAGCTAGTTAAAACCAGTCTCTGTCTTTATTTTTTTTTAAATAATTTGTATTACAGCATATTACATGCATGGAGGTGATGTACTCTTTGGCTCTGGCTACAAAACACATATGATTAAATCGTATTGTAAATTTTAGTACAATATTTATTACAATGAGACTCGCCAAAAGTATGTTCGTAATAAAAGTTGTTGAAAATTGTATAAAAAAATCTTATGTAAATAGTTTTTTTATCGTTTTCAAATTAAATAATAAATATCAAGAGTTCATCATTAATCATATACCGATTTTAGAGGAAAAAATGCTGATAATTAAAATTTATAAGATATAAACTTTGCCGGACGACATATTTTTAAATTCCGGGCTAAAATTAATTTTATTGTGCACTTCTCTTAGTATAGATATTAGAAACAATACAAATTTTTAGTAGAAAAATTTTCACAAATGGTCGACGATAAATTCGTTTTAACGTTCAACGACATGAACTTCACTATCCTTGCTCAAATATATTGCGACCACCACTCCAGACCTTTTGACTCGTTAATAATTGCTAATTTGCGACCAGATATTGGGACCATTGCACAGTGGCTTGAAAATCTACTATGACAGACGTAAATAATAAGATAGCCTTAAAGAATTTTAATCTAATATCAAATTTCGATTTCGCCTCTCTCTTATTGTAGGGCAAGATGGAGTAAAATCTAAAAATGGCCAGATAAGCATGAAAGTTGGTATAAGGTTGCTGGTTACATATTTGATGTAAAATTTTAATTTCAGGGTAGGGGTATAGGGTCAGTTGAGGATTTACCATAGGACTGAATGGGCCTAAGTCCAGGGCCCCCGATGAGAGGAGGCTCCCAAATTAGATATCAGAATGCAATTTTGATTATACTTATTTAATTTATATAAATTTTTCAAGCCAATTATTTAACCATTGCATCAACATCTAAAAACCCCAAAAATTGTCGGCTGCTGCGGCGCTGCGTTTGAAGTCTTGAAACTTAAAAATTTATTTAAAAAAAGGTCGCGGGGCCTTCATATTGTCATATGGGGGAATTAGAATTCAGCTCAGAGCCCCCGAGAACCGTAATCCGGCCCTGTACAGTTGATAATTACGAATCTGATGTGTTAAATTTTGATTTCAGGGTAGAAATTGTAAACCCTTTCAACGGGTTTTGAAAGTCGCTGATTACAAATATTTTATTTTATAGCAAAAAATATGTAAGATAAAACATAGCAAAAAATTATTAGAGTAGCTTGTCTCATTTTTTATTGCAATTTGCATGCAAAGCTCAGCAATTTTCTACATATAACATATTTTAAGTTCCACTAACGGGATTGATATTTTTCAAATGCCGAGATTCCGGGCTTCCGAATTTTTATTTTAAAATACATACCAGGATTGATTATTAAATTTCAGAATTTTTTTATTTTTTTAAATTCTTATGGTATTAAAAGCCCGGCATTTCTGGATATTGAGACCCAGTATTTAAGACTTGATAACCCCGAAGTTCCAAACATAATTCCGAAATCCGAATTAATTATTTATAAATTAATTAATGTCTTTGGCGAACTCGGTTTACATTTCGAATATCGTTATTCAAACGCACAATGTTCTGAGCTAACCATGCATGCAGGAAGTGAAATCTCTCTGTTATTGGAATTTAAGGCCATTCTGGCTTTTTTATGGTTATGTGTACTAAAATCTTTGCAAAATCTGTGGAAGCCACTTATATCCGCCAGAAAACCACTGTGATCGTTGCTAAAAAGTATCTTCCAATTTTTGCGTAACTTTTCACTCTATCTCTGTGTTTAATCGATTTCGATAGCAATATATGTCAAGCTAGCGAACAATACTCCATATCGTGTACGGGCATCTTCACGTTAAGAAGAGAATTATTAATTTGACCATCTATTAGTATCACAAATTTATTGTGATCATGTTAGTTAATGCAGTTTACTTCTATTATTAACGATTTTCTTTGCCGACAATTTGTCTGTTTCGTTCATAAATGATTACTTTGTGAGTGTATTATCCAATACAGTTATGCAGCATCTGCTTCCGGAACGGTTAACTCAGCCGATGATATCAACTTCCGTCAGCATTTATCAATGAATTTGAAGACGCACATAGTTGTGTGAACTAACCGTAACCATTTCCATAATCTGGTCTATATAGAATTATTGAACGGCACTTAATTTTGCAACTTAGTTCACGGTTTCAGTTCACTCGCTGTGAACAACAAAATTTTCATTTGCCTTGCGATTTGGCCATTTTTCTTCGATTTCGTACACTAAACTTGGACCAGTGTTCCAGTAAGATAACGATTTAAAACAAGCAGGTGCTCGAGGATCTCGTAGCATCATCTGCAACGTTTTGATCACTCTGTTCTTAATGATGAAACACATTTCGAAAGATTCTTTTGACGAAATTTTTGCATATGTCACCGCTAAGTACGAAATCAAATGTGTGACAACGGTTGATGTGCACATTCGGAATTCTTGCTTCGTTGGCCGACTTTTTCCAATTTTCAAACTGAATGTAATTATGTGTCTATCTGGATCCTACGGAAAAATTGACTTCACATTTTCATTTTTTTTTTTATTAAAATTTCAAACTTTGTGATCGCTTCCAAAACAGCTTAGCACAAATTATGTTTTGCGACCAGCGACCATCGAATTTTGACATCATCTTTCAGAAACAATCCAAACTGATACTCAAAATCGCATCGTCAAAATTTGTTCTGAATATGTTGATTGTAACCTGGTTTATGTTTGTAACATATTTCTTTTTTTAACTGATTGAATCAAGAACAATTCGTAAAACTACTCACTGCATCAGCCCGAAGTTCTTACCAATTGTGAAAGTCTCAAAGTAGTTAATCTTCTGTACATCATATTCGAACCACATAACTCCTAAAATTGTCGGAAGTTTGTTGTCGCTCAAGTGTTTCACCTTTTAATCACTTTCGTAGTCGCATTACATTCTTCAAACTAGTGTATTATATGCATTCAATAGATGTTTCCTCAAAAAGAGCCATAGAACATTAGTAAATGAAAAATTAATTTCAACAATGACCAAAATGTCATGAAATAGCTCATTATTTCACATGCGACTGGCAGATATTTAGCAAACTATTTTAGCAAAACGGACCTAATTGTTTCTTTGTGGAAGGCAGTCTTCTATCGCCTTTAGTCGAATCTCGTTTCTTTCCTTTCAACGATTTTTTATCACCTATTTCTGCCGGGGTTATCATTATCATCAGAATCACATTCAGTCCAAAAATTTTAAAATTCTAATCGAATTGCTTCCCCAGCAAACATGAATTTGCATCTGATGTCGTTTGGATATGGAACGGACATCGTTTTCATGATAAAGACAACGATGTCCATACCGCATCAATCGCAAAATTTTGTTTGCGGGCTCTAAACTTTTAATTTTTTATTTGAGACTAATTTAAGATTTTGAATCACTAGTCTCTATAACAATAAGTTTTAGTTTCATTCTTTCACTATCCGTTGTACTAAATTTATAATATTTGTTTTCTTGCTTTCACAGAAAAACGTAGCTGGATGTATCGCAAAATGCTTACGGGAGGCATTGACCGTGCCAATCCTGACAATCCAATAGACAACCAAGAACACGTTTTAATGGCATTTTTCCGTGATCATGTCGCCTCCGTCATCAACAAAGGATGGGTTAAGGCTCTAATTATTATCGTCTTCGGTGGATATTTGGCCGGTGCCGGATACGGTCTGACGCAAATGAAAGAAGGACTCGAACGACGCAAGCTGTCACGTGCCGATTCCTATTCTGTGAAATTCTTCGATTTAGAAGATGATTTCTATCGTGAATTTCCATATCGCATACAAGTGGTCTTTACCGGAGATCTAAACTATTCAGATCCAATGACTCAATATCGAATCGAAGAGTTAACATCAAAATTGGAAAACACTTCGTATGTAACGTCATCGCTGTATACCGAATCATGGCTGCGTTCGTTTCTGTCGTTTGTCGATCGAAACAATGATTTCCTGAATGTGACAATCGATACGGAAGCCACCTTTATAGCAGCACTAAAAGAGGTAAGCGGAACGTTTTATTATATATGTCTCATGCATATTTCAATTCTCATCGATTTTCTTTCTGCTTTGCGTTTAGCACTGGCTATTCCCGGGCAATCCATACTCGTTGGACGTAAAATTCAACGACGATGGCACTCGAATACTTGCATCACGCATACTGATCCAGGCCGTCAACATTTCCGATACAAATCACGAAAAAGAAATGGTCAAAGACTTACGAGATATCTGCAAAGTTGCACCAATTGAAGTGTCTGTGTTTCATCCGTATTTCGTGTTTTTCGATCAATTCGAATTGGTTCGACCGACAGCATTGCGCAGCATGATAATTGGTGCGCTAATTATGATGTTGATTTCGTTTATATTCATACCGAACATTTTATGTTCACTATGGGTGGCACTAAGTATTGTGTCAATTGAATTGGGTGTTGCCGGTTATATGTCTCTGTGGGATGTTAATTTGGATTCAATTTCCATGATAAACCTTATCATGTGCATTGGCTTTTCCGTCGATTTTACCGCACACATTTGCTATACGTACATGTCGTCGAAGGCACGTCGGCCTGATGGTCGAGTACGCGAAGCACTCTATTCGCTTGGCATGCCAATCATTCAGGGCGCCTTCAGTACGGTACTCGGTTGTGTTGGACTGCTTCTGGCCAATAGCTACATATTTTTGGTATTCTTCAAAATTATCTTTTTGGTCATATTCTTTGGGGCTATGCATGGCCTGCTACTGTTACCGGTGTTACTGTCACTCTTCGGGCCCGGCTCTTGTACAGCCGAATCGGCTTTTGACGACGAAGAAGACATACCAAAGTTGTCGTCAATTGAAAAAGCTTTTCCGCAACCGTACTGCATTCCGCATCCACAGCTAGCGCTGACCGGTCCGTTTAGCGGCAAAACATTTCTCGGCACTCCGTACAAACAATACGGTGGCGGTGGCGACGACAAAGATCAAGGCATCGGTACGTCCGGTGAAGATTCCAGCGAAAGCAGTAGCAGCAAGTCACAGCGAAGGCAAGCGCTAGAGGACGAAAACACAAGGCGTCGCTACGAAGAGGGTTGGCGACGATCATCATCACATAATCTTGCCAGTGGTCCTAGTCAATTTCAACCGGTTGGCAGTCCGTTCGGTGTCGGTCACAAGATCGATGACATTTGGACGACCGGTCGCAATTACAGTTTTGATGACTCGTATGTGCCACAACGTAAGTCCAGTCATTATGATTTAGACCGTGAAATGGAACAACGGAAATTAGCCGAAAATCGTTTGAAAGGCGGTCGAACGGCGACGGGTAGCGATGAACAGCAACGATATTATGACGATAAACTCCCAGTAGTTGGCTCAACGGCCAATGCCCAAAATGGCGCCGCGCCAACAAATCGATATCAATACGAAGAGAAACGACGATATTCCGATGAATACAAACGGAAATTCAGTGACGAAAGACGACCGCGAAAATATTCGCCGCCCGAAGGTATTTATCGAACAAACAATGCAAATCGTTCGGCATCCCAGCACAATATCTATTATGCAAGACAACCGCAACGATCATCATCATACCATAATATCCATCAGCTACGCTATATGGGTGACATACGGTTTCCTTGACAATATCTACTATTTATATATACGTAAAGTTACACAATAAAAACAAATAAACAAATGACTGTGCGCTCAATTTTAGTTTAATTAATTAATTAAATTGTTTTATAATATCAAATCACATGTGCTCATTAATTAGGCTACCAAAAAAAAAAATAAGCAAAAATAAAAACAAAAAGACAAAAATATATACAGCAACGAATCGTGTCCATTTTGTGTGTTGAAATGAATATATGTGTTGTGTGTTGGTGAATGTGTGTATGATGTGTAGTCCAATGAATGTTTTTGCATGCCTTAGCTAATTATATTGATATGAAAAATAGTTTTTTGTACATGTTTCTTCGATTTTCCAATTAGTTTTTAGGTATTATTATTATTATGTATTTTGATTAATTTTTATTTTGTAATAATTTTAAAAATGAAAATAGATGAACATTGCGAAAAGCAAAATACGTTTCATTTGTGTTTTATTATGTTGGTTAATTATTTGGACATTTTTACGATAGGTATATTCTAAATCGACACCGAACTTTTAATGAAAGATTCATTGGGGCATTGGCCTATTAATCTGTTGTCACTTTGCCACAAACCATGGTTACAAAATTCGAATACAGCCAATAACATTAAATACTCTTAATATTTTAAGATCTTCATAATTTTGAGATATCAGCAGATCCGTCAACTAACTTTAATTAGTTCACTTCTTTTAATCAAATATGTCTAAGATCAAATTTGTTATGTCAGAAGTGGATAGAGCAAATCGTCCATTTTTCTTGCGATTTTAATCAAATGTAATAACGGTTAGTGCATAAAGTTCAGTTTTATTTGTTCCAGTGGCGGATCTACCTTAGGGTAAAAAGTGTAATTACCAAGATTTTTATTTTAATTTAATTTAACAGAAATGTTGTACTCTCTCTCTCTCTCTGTAAAAAAATGTTAGCCTACGATGGGACTTCCTGTGGAGTTAATTACTTCATTTTTACCACCCCGCAAGACCGAATCCTAGATCCGCTACTGGTGACAATCCAACGGAAGCTTCCAGTGTCCGAAAACGAGTCCCTAGAAATGTTTTTAGTCTTTTCCGTGTTACTGTGATGAAGTCCTTGCCGCCAATTCTCGAGTGTATCATTTCCAGTTAGTTTGCTTTGCAATTTTCACCATAAAAGAGCGAGTTTATGCACTTTCAAATTTGAAAATACGGTGATCCAAGAATGACACCTCTTTTGACACGTGCCATTTACATACTTTATCGTACAAAGTTTTTGTCGCTTGAGTGACATCCGATACTTCTAAAACGAAATGAGACACTTTTTGAACTGCAAACTTTTCCCTAACTAATGGCTTCTACTCTAGTTTTCGCAGAAACTGAGCAGCCAAAGTATGCAAGTAGTGGGGGAAAGTAGTTGAATTTTTCTATGTTGCTCAGCATCGTCAACATCATAGTTCCCATGAGAAATCGTACAAAAATCAAAACCTAACATGACTGTCCTATTGTGGGAGATAAATCGACCTTTATAACATTTATACCAATTTTTGTTGATAATATCTTATATAGTCCGTATTATCTGGGGCAAGCAAAACATGTCAAATACTAATTTCATTTTAAGAAATGAAAGAAAGTTAGTTTCAAAGTAATCAGAACTTTTCTTATAGTTCTTTCAACAATAAAAGCTGAGGCACAGTTGCTGTGAAATATGTTTTTCAGTGTAGGTATATATACCGCTCGATGATTAGAAATTTGTTAACCCATGTTGGGAATCAAGTCACTATATTTTCAATGTATCCAGAGTACATCGATTTTTAAATCGTCTTAAAAGTCACATACTTAGAATCAAGCTTAGAATTGAAGCAAAATAACCATCTTGAGCTTATTTTTAAGTGCGGTCCTGAGCGGGTTAAATACCATTTGTCATGACGAAAAAAAAAACGTTTATCAGATCTTCTGCCTAACTTTTTTTGTTACACAATTTATAAATCGTCTCTATATAGTCACACGGTAATGATATAAAATATGTTTTTTTTTCTTCTTGCTTTCCCAAAAAAAGAAAAGTTTTCCTTTTTATTTATTCATCATTTGAATTGAAAATTGGAGAGTAGAAATGAAAATATTTACAGGTTTCGGATTAGTTTAAATTGTTCATTTACAATGAAATGGGCTACAGAAAAAGTAGAAAAAAAAGTTCTATGTAAAGATTTTCTTATCTATAGCCCAACAGAAGTGTCTTCGCACCCGGACCTGAGCCTCTTTAAGAAGCTTACGGACAGACCCTTCTTTTATCGTATCAATATTGTACGAATATTTTTATTTTTCTTCATAATTCTCTAATTTTTATTTTTTAAATACACACGATACACAAAGGTACATTTCTTTTTATTATATATAGAGGATTTGGAGATGATTTACCGATACAATAAAGTACATGACTTTTGTTTGTAAATAAAAGTGTGGTATTTCTTATGTGCTTACGAGGACGCAGATAGATCTATGTCGTTTGCCGGATTTCATATTGGTCAGGTCATAACGACAGGAAAAGATATAATCATATGTTATTCTTCTCAGTGCATACATGTTGGCTTAATATAGATAATTGAAATTGCGCCTAAAACATATAATCATATAGTTGCATCTTTACCACAAGAAGTTGCAAAGTCTTTATAATGAACATTTTTCAAAACCCTCCAAATTATCTTTACGTCAAATTAATTTAATACAAATACACTCAATAAGTATTGAGAGAAGAATTAAGCAGCTTGTTTTGGATGAGAATTTTTTTCCGATGCGGGTGAAACAGCTGACAGGTGATACTGCTAAAATTGGCGATGAATTTGTGAAGAAATTGTGGCCAGCTACCCCAGTTTATAGATATTGGCCCAACCCCCCAAAGCGATGGCAATATAGAACTATGGATGACAAGAGACGACAAAATATGGGAGGCAATGCAGTGTTAGAATAACGTTTCGTCCATTAGTAACCGAGCCACGCCGCGCCGTCTCCAGTGAGCAATTCTGAAAGCAATAGATTTTCAAAACTCGAAATGGAAATTAATTTCTTGAAAAGTATGATTGCAAACATGAATCGAAAGAAACGACAACAATTCTCGTTCAAGAGCTCATTCCAGGCGAATGATTGTCTACGTTGGTATCAGGTTCGGCGATAACGCAACGTAATCTGTATAACCATGCACCAAAACGTCGGCATCTACATATGTCGTGTGAAAGTTCTAACTACGTTATAAAAAACTCATAAAGCACCCATCTGCACGGTCGCGGATTTATGCGTTATTCCACTAAGTGGTTTCATTAAAAGTAAAAACCAGCCAATGATTTCTGTCTCACCGCAAACGGTACGTCTATCAAAACGTATGGTTCAAAGTTAATAACGGTCGATCCGGGGACTTCGTGGAGAGTTTATACACAATTTTGTATTAGCCAAAGTAAACAGACCCATTATTGATGCTAATTTTTTTAGTAAAGTTTAACCTCACAGTTGATTTGACATACAAAAAAATCATTGACAACGTTACACCATTGCGAAAACAGTCACATTTGATACACCAACACAGGCTAATAGTTCGATCAAAGGACTCTTCGCTGAACAATTATAGGAATAATCCACACTAGTGCTGGTCGATATAGCAAAATATTTTGTCTTCAAAACGCCTGGCCTCGCAAAAGTTGCATATTGAAGAAATAATAAAAAATTTCCATTTT
>JANTEX010030999.1:0-10482 GCA_024741295.1 Macrocera vittata
CAAATACAAAAACCATGTTAAAAAAATTGAACTTTTGGGTTTTGTCATTTGTTTTTGCCTTTTATAGTTTTATTTTACTCTGTTGTGGACATATGTGGCAAAGGTATTATCGTTTTGTTTTTTGCCATAATAGTTTTTGTTGTGGGACAATTGTAGAACTGCCATAAGATACCCTGCCGTTTATTTAAATGTCATATGTCATATTGAAAATATTTTTTTTCAATAAGCTGCGCATCGGTTCGTACGTTTTCTTGTTTTTTGTTATATTTTTTTTGTTGATAATCCAATATTGAGCTAAAATAAAGAAGTCAATCGAATTTAATTAAATAATTAACAAACGACATCGCAATTACACATCATAATGGCAAGCAGTTCATTTGATTGGGATACACATAATCGAACATTGGTCGATGAAGGTAGACAAGCGCTAGAGAGAACATCAGCCAGTTTGGCCAGGTCAAATAGGATCGCAATTGAAACCGAAGAAATTGGAACCAATGTAAGCCACAGAATGTAAATATTACTACGAATTGACGCATCTGCATTAATTTGTTAATTTAGGTAATAAATGAGCTCAGTGAACAGCGCGAATCTTTGTTGCGCAGTCAACGAAGATTGGAAAATGCCAACGATGGACTTAGTAAATCGGGACAAGTGCTTCGAGCAATGCGACGAAATGTTTTCTACAATAAACTACTGTTGATATTGATTATCGTTTTGGAGATCTTAATACTAGGAGCCATACTTTTTGTAAAATATGTGAAGAAATAATTCACGTCTCATGTATCTGTAATTATTTTTATAACAAAAAAGGTGACCCCGTGTCCCGACCCCAATAAATATAAACAATTCCCGTTTCCATAATTTACCATTTTTGTGTATTTTAACGAAATGGCGCTGTTAATGTTCAGCACACACATACACAATATATAATCCGACACTGTTAAGCGACCATTATTTATCAATTATAAATCAAAACAATCATAAAACAATCCAGTTTCTGATTGTGCGATCAAACATCTCATATAGTAAAAATCACATTTTCAACTTAAAAACATTTCAATATAGAATACTAATACGACTCGTAGCTATAAGCACCATAATTTAAATAAACTAAAGCCCTCTGTACGACGCCGCTGTGCCGTGAATCAATTGCGGTTGCATCACTGCTATAAAAAACTTCGTTTTCAATTTGATTCAATGCTTTAAAGAGGAACCCGTAATTCGGATCGTAATTACCCGAATAAAATGCTTGCGACGACATTGAATGCTGTTGCATATTGTTCACGGATGGTGCGGCAGTTGCAACGTTACTGCTTAATTGTTTTGGTGGCGAATCGCTGCCGGGCGGTTCGCTTTTGCTAGAAGTGAGCTTAAACGATTTCGGTAGCCATCGTCTAGAATCTGTGTCATATAATATTGTTAGGAATGTTTGTTGATTAAAAATTGAAATTGAAATTCCGTTACCAAGATCAGCTAGCACTCGGTTCATTTCTCTAATTTGGGCATCTTGTCGTTCTATTTGCAGAGCTAAATCACTGATGGTATTACTGAGTTCACGTTTCTCTTGTAGAATTGATTCTTCTTTCTTTGCTTCTTTGTTCGATTGTCTATAGAGATTTGAAAATAGAATTAGTAGACTCGATTTATTCGTGAATTTTAAATGATTTTCTTCTTTTAAAAGAAATCGTTTGAACCGAACACAAATCTTGTACAAAAAAAGATCTTTTCTTTATTTAGGCTATCAAATGAGGCTCTATTTTCATGGAAGTTTGTGCCGAAGAAAATGTGCATCAACGATGCGAGATCGATCACACACAAAATTAGGTTGGCTCTAATAACAATTTTTCAATTATGAAGTAAATCGTTGAGTAACCCTCAATGATGCCCAATTCTGTAAAAAACTAATGATAGAATCAGTAATGTTCAAGATATGAACATGGTCTTAGCCAACGGTAGGCTAATGTAGTGACAATTACGAACGAAATGGACGAAATCGGTATTGTGCAAACTGAGCCGCCTAAAAGCTGTCAACATTTTATTTTAACGAAAGCCATCCGACCCCAGTCGGATTGAAATATTTGATACAGTATGGCATACTGATTCTATTCGATGTACACAGTATTATGAAACAAATCGAAATAATAGTCATTATTGTGCCTATTTACATACTTTGAAAACCCCGAACTATGTGTAAAAACGTACAAATGTAGTTAATCAAACTATACCTGATATATTCAAAAATGAGCAATCCGGCGCCAATCGTGAATATAATCACTTCTCCTAATAGATTTGCTCCCAGCTCAATGGCCATCGTCTCATTTAACTGTGGTATACTGGTCGGTTTGCCCAAGTTCAATGCCCACATTTTCGTTTGAATTTCCACCCAATTGTAAACTATTGCAGTAACAAGAAACATACATACGCATTATAAAAGAAGATATATTTTATAGATTTATCAACGATGCGTAAACAAAAGCAATTCAAATGTTTGATGTCTTATGCAATCTTGCACGGTAAAATAATAATAAAACTGCCTCGACTTACACTGGGCTGGGGGCATGCAGACATATTGCCGAAAGAACGGCGAATCTTTCGCTTTTGATTTAATTATATTTGCAATTGGTTTACTGAGTTGTTTGAAGGCCAAAACGCCTAATTTGGCGGCAGGAAAGGCTCCCACAACCATGGTTTTCCGAAAATTTTCGTTTGATTTTCACCCTTTTGAGGTGCCTGCACTAGCACTTCGGTGTCAACATATGATATTTCCGATTTTTTTGACAGAAGTTAAAAAATTTAACAGCTGATCGATTTTTTCAATGAATTTCCCGAACGGATGGGACATTACATATGAAAAAATCTCGCAATCTCGCAATTAACAATTCTCTTTCTCGTCAATAGCGCCTTACAGTGGCCATTTTTTATTGACATTTTGTCAAAAAATAATCAAATATGGCCGAGATTAGTTTTTTTTTGGAATAAAATTCTGTGAATGACGCGCGTCGTTTTGTCCTGTGTTGGCGCTATTTTAAATAAGTTTCTGGCATAATTAACGAATTTCGTCTGGAAAAATCCACATTAAATGGCTTCAGTTGAGTCTATTGCCGAACAATTTGATGAATTGGGATTGGAGCCGTCTCCAGCGATTTTGGGACGCTGTAAGTTCCTTCTCACTTTTACCCTTTATTGAGGTTAGGTTTTGTTCGGCGGCGAGCAAGCGGGTGCTACAGCTTTGTGCAACAAGTTGTCCGACACAAATTAAACGACGTGCTTTTCTTTCGTTTTTTCTTTTGTAATGTCGACGATGATAATATTAGGTCTGGATTTGTGTACAAGCTATGGCATTGACGCGGTCGACTTTGTTGAACAATGGATGGCATTTAGTGTGTCGCATTTGCAAGGCGCCGAACCAACGCTGGACTATCTAACCGATATGGAGCGAAAAGAATTGGCAAACGCAAAAGCTTCAAAGGGGAAGCAAAGCGATCGTTATGGTGGCGGTCAACGTGAAACCGATATGCAAAAATTGAAGATATATGGCAGTGATTTGTCGACGAACGTGGAAGACGGTGACTTTATGGACTCGTACGTCGGTAGAACACCAAAGGTAAGTAAATTTCTTCGTAATATTTTCATAATAGACAAACGGTGAAGGTACTTTATATATTTACCAATGAATGCATTATTACTTCTGACACTTCTAATGTGATTGTGATAAAAAGAGAAGCGAAGCTTCGCTTCTGCACATTTTGACGTTTAAGTTGAATTCAATGTAATAATCTCACTGATAGTAATATAGGTAGTGTGTGTCTCAGCTTTTCTAAGTGACTTTTTTATGTCTGTGACCGATGATCCAAGATTAAAATAACGACCGGTGGTGGAAGCAGTAAGACTTGAGTAAGTGCTGCCATTTCAGTCATTGAATTCTCGGAGCAATTACTAGAACCTACTTGATTTGCCGACCAAATCCATTAAAGACAGAAACAGTTTCTTGTACATCGTTTAATCGTCCAATTCGCTAACTTATTGTATGCTCACACAAACTCATTAGTGCGGGAAATGACACACAAATTATTGTTCGTACCTTTTCTTAAGCCATTAACCGAACCGACCGAGCTTGTAACAAGACCCCTGATTGAAAGGTGTTTAGATGACACTGTCCTGTATTAACACCTACCTACTTACTCAGCCGCCTGCGATTCATACTGAGCATGAAGCCGACAACAATCTCGGGGAGTTTTAAAAGTTTTTTGGACTGTCTGCTTGAATGTAAGCAACGTTACCGAAAATTCTAAATCAATTTAGTCTGTTTCTGAACGATTTTAGCTGATGCATCTGCACCTATATATTCTTATATGCCGGAGTGATCTGGAAACTCAAATGACCTCAGGTTTACTTGACTATCCAAATAACTGCGTTTCCTTCCTTGTTCTTCAGTTTTTGCCATGCGATTGTTCACCGTGGAACCTATTATAGAGATCAACGATTCAGGATAACCTCACTCCACTCTGCTGTAAATTCGTCAGCATATAAACCATTGCTCAAAAGCTGTTATATAAAACGAGTAGTTATATGTCCACTAAATCTACCTCTGTCGTACGATACATTATTCAATCTTAATCTAACTACCATGCCTTCAGATTTCAAAAGAATGGCAAGTCTTCTACAACATTGCGTGAGTGTTGATTAATTATATTCATTCGACGCGCAATTATTGTGCCTTTGATGATCAATGAAATCGGACCACCCGTTTAGTCACAATCTGGAAAAAACGATTTTCAGAGTAAAAAAGTATAGGCGGCGAAGTAGATCAGGCATATTAATAATATGGCAAAATTATCAGTTGCACTTGAGATACAGAAAATACTGTTAATATATTTATTATGTAAAATTAAATTTCTTACAAGTTTTTCTCACACAAAAAATCATTAGAACCAAAATTTAAGAAGAAACCGGCATCTGAAGTCAGAAAACCGTAAAAAAAACACAGTTTTTGGCGAGGCGGCAGCAAGTGATGACAAAATAAAAAATAAAATGTTGAACCTTTTTATTATTTCTTCAATATGCAACTTTTGCGGGGTCGGGCGTTTTGAATATAAAATATTTTGCTATGACGACCACGCCTACTGTGCATAGACAACCACAACTAATTGTCTATAATTAATCTAATTGTGAACTTAGTATGGGTCTCCAATGTTATACAATGAAAAACATTTTTTTGGTTGCTAAAAGCACATGAATACTTAAGCGTTATTTGAACCATTTGAACTAATTATGAATTAGGGAATTGGTGAGACTTTTTTTAACTTAATGCTTCACTTTATATGCATTTTTAATTCCTATTGCTGAAAAAAACTGTAAACATCTGATGTCCAAAATTATTAAGTTTTGACGCAAAATGGTCATTTTAGCAACACTGTGCGACGATGTGTATAATTCCAAACCTACATTTAATAAATTCATCCATACAGTAAGTAACAATATGTTAGTTATATGTGTATATATGTTAGCATGTATTATAGATTTTTTATCGATAATAGTTATGGATAAATATCGATAATCGATAAATATCGATAATCCGTAATTATCGATAATCGATAAATATCGATAATTGCTAAATATTGCTAAATATAATTTCTTAAATTATCGATATTTATCGGTTTTTGAGATTATCGATAATTATCGTTTATCGATATATTTACAGCCCTAGTCTTAGGATTTTTTAGTTCTAACAGAGACAAGAAATATAGAGACGAAGCCTTACATACAAACTTTTTTGTTCTACAAACTGCACTTTTCTACTGTGATCCCAAATGTTCATGAATTTCTGACACCTGATCCTTGGGTCGCAGGAGAGCTGGTGTACATGGTAATTGTTTGTGTGTATGTCTACATATTTCTCTTTTATATACTGTTTTACTGAGACCCCAGCTTGACATGTATTTATTAGGTGAACTGGGGACGCGGTTGAAAAATCAACATAAAAAAAAGTTTGTTCATATGGATTAGCCTCTATATTGGTTGTCTCACAACGGCTCACAACTAATATATTCCCTCTTTATAAATTTTTTGGAGAGAACTTCGTTTTTGGTTGAAAATTTGAATAATGATCCGGAACCGCACTATCTTCTTTTACATATATACTAATAGTATATAATACTATATTATGTGAAAGATAGAATATTGTTATAAGTTATTCGTTGGCAAGTGAATAACATAACATAACAAAATTATGTTTCAATTTACATTCGCAGACTAATTATATAGGTACTCGTATAAACAAACGAAGATAAAATGTATGTACAGATACACCTATCAAAATCAAATGAACATTCCGCATGTTTCAAGTTATTTATTATTTCTATCTGCGCTAGACGTATTATTGTCGTATGTCTCTCGAGTTTGAGAGACACACACATCAGCAGTTAAAAATTGCATAATTTCAAATATTACGAATGTAGATCAATCGATCGAAGTTTTTCTTTGGATCATTTCCTTTGATCGTCGCTGTTTGATTGCTGTGCCCCAATTAAATTGATTTGCTTTCTTTGAATATTTATGGTAAGGTTACATAATTATTTTTATTAGTTTTCGCGACGTATAGTTCGATAATGTATAGGACAAAATGTTCAACAAATTGAACCATTATTCACGTTAAATAAATTATGTGTGCAATGTGCATACTTTGTATTGAATCTCTGTAACTTTCATGCAACTACAATCAGATAGTATTAATACAATCAGATAGTACTACTTCTAGGATATGCATTTTAGGTCTGATCAATATTTTGTAAGTCGGACAAGGAAATAATGTTAAATTTGAATTTTCAGCTTCATAACAATTGGCGATAAACCGTGTATAGTACGCCAATTCACAGCTCAGTGGACCAATTAGAAACTTAATCGGATACCTCAAATCAAGGACCGCGGCGTTTTATTTGATTTTGATTAACACATTGTATTCTATGCTTGGCTTCATAAAGAGGATTTGTTTCGTATTCACCGATCCGTACGCGCTGAGAAGTATGTTCTGTTCGATGTTTAGACGTTGCTTATAGATTATGGAACTGTTGTCTGGAATCCAGGTAAACTATTTTTCGACTTGTCAATTAAAAAGAAAAATAGTTTACAGGCATCAATCGTTATAAAGTCTATATCATCGGCAGTACGTAGTAACTTTTATTCCTGCTGTTTAACGTTCAAGCATCTGGCTTTAAAGCATATCGGTTTCGAAGGAGATTCGTGAATCTACGTTCAAGAAAGCCTTTCTAAAACAAATGCTACTCTCTTTAGAAACGCAATGGATTAAAAACGTAATGGCAAACTGTTAAATGCGTATATGTACAACTCATTATGGTATTTTCTTTATCAAACAAGACTTGAATGCTGCTGCTGTACAATGTTTCAATTTATCGCAATTGAGGGCAATTGAAGATTTGCGTACGGGTTGCAAGTAGATATGACAGAGTGTTGGTGTTGGGTCGCTTTATTGAAGATCTTTCACTAATTTCGAATGGAGTTTGTTTAAAATATCGTACTGGCTCATGTTCGATATGGCGTTTCTCGTGAACACTTTCTGATCATGCTCTTGTGTCAGTTGGATCTGAAGCCACGCATTTGCAGGTTGAAAAAAGACCTAGTTTTATTGAACATATTATTACCAACAGACCTGATTCAGTTATTCGATTCGGAGATAGGTACATCGTTCGCACAGTTAGAAAATCATGACATTATATTTGCATCATATACCTGCGAGATTGGAAATGCTGAACAGGAAGTACGTTATACATGTAATTTGAATTGTATCGATTTAAATCGCTTACTTGATGCTGCTAAAAATTCTCGTTGGACCGACATACTCGGTGGCCTCTGTTAATGATATGGTTGATTGTTTAAATTGTCATATCATGAAACTACTCGATCGTTTGGCTCCTTTAAAACAAATTCGAAACCGGGTTAGTAATGATGCGTCGTGGTTTGGTTCAAATATGAGTCGTGTCACTAATATACGTGACATTACATTTCATCGATACAAAAATTCTGGATCGGTTGACTGTCATGAGCTATATCTCACTTCAAGGGATTTGGTGAACAGGCTAATTAGGGATGCGAAACGTCGTTATTGTGATGCTAGACTCGGTCGGAAATTGGCTCAAAGGTGCTGTGGAAAAACTTACGGTCCATGGGTTTAGTCTCATCTAGACAAGTTGACATAGCAACCGTAAATTCTTGTCAGTTTCCAAGTACTTTGTTAATCAATTCTTCACGTGATAGTCTGTTCTCATTCGACCGAATTTGTGAATTGAATCTCCTTGCGGCGATTGCTGGAATAAAGTTCAATGCCACAGGCGTTGATGGTATACCGCTTCGTTTTATTAAAATGTTGTTACCCGCAATTGAAAATGACTAAGATCATTCCGGTACACAAAGGCGGTTGATGTTTTGGTGTTCGCGATTTTCGTCCAATTAGTATCTTGCCAACTTTGTCCAAACTGTTCGAAAGAATTTTAAAGCGACAGATCAGTAATTATCTCGTTTCCAATGGTCTTCTTTGTCGATTTCAATCTGGTTTCAGACCAGGATATAGTTATGGTCAATTTCCGGTCACTTTCGAACACTTTCAGTCTGTTTCTGTTTACTTTCGGCCAATTTTCGTTCACTTTTTGTCGATTTTCGGTTTCTTCCGAAACATTCTTGCCCCCTTTCGATCCATTCTCGTAACTTTCGTTCCATATTCTGGATTTTCGGTCACTTCATTTGACATAAGTTGTTGTGACTCGGTCGGTTTCCAAATTTTCGTGAGAATAAGTTACAGTTCCCCTGTGACTTATTCTTAAGTGCATTGTCGTCACCAATTTTTTCGTAAGAATAAGTCAAGGTGTGACTTATTCTGCATCATCGTCACCAATGTTTCAGCCGACTTGTGCCATATTCTCACAAAAAAAATGTGCCAATAATGCATGTGAGAATAAGTCCCACCTCTGCCTCCCCGGTGATGTATTCTCTTGAAAATGTGGTGACGATAATGCACTTGAGAATAAATCATCTACTCTGTGACGTACGCAATAATGCATGTAAGATAATATTCTTAATATTTTTCCAATAATAAATATAATAATATTCATGGGCAATTGTAGCTAGTAAATTGTCTTGAATATATTTCTAGAGTGAAAAAAAATGGACACAGTGGATCAAAAAAATCAAGGCATAGCAATATGACCTAAGGTCGCCCCGTTAATAAGAAAAATGGAAAAAAATCAGTGGGTTTATAGACCCCTGTGATAAAAATCTGTGGGTTCAATTGAACTGATTTGATTTATTACTGTTCGGGGACGGAAATCTTCCACCGGGAAAATGATTACTCGGTAGGGTGATCGAAGAGTTTCCCGGACAAGTACATGTGATGCTTGTGGTAAACTTAAAAACATAACAAACATCATTTTGAAGCGATCCATTGGGAGTGTTGCCCATTGGCAGAAACGGTTAATCGGATTTGGTTAACAGGAAAACCATTACTATGACATCCATTTATTTTGTATTACAATATTCATATCTCATATATCTACTTATTTTATATTACCATTAAGTCCTATTTCGCAATATTCTTCCATTGGTTGCAGATTTATTTCAGAAACGATTCTGAATTCGTCGGATGTGCGCTCTGTTGAAATCGTCGGAACGAACGTTTTATACTTGTTAAGTGATTGACATTCCCGCGGACTCGACCCGGATGTCAGTCATCCGGAAGTATTGGCCTTCGTCAAGAGATGGCTATAAGTTGAGACAACATCTCAATGTGGCCCAAAATGTTCAGTCGTCTGTTATTGTCATCACATTCAACACGTTAGCGCCACAGCACTCACAAGGTTATATCGATGTACCACAGCACTCACGAATTTCCCATGAAACGAGATGAGTTTCCAGGCCTTCGCGACAACGGCTACTGACGGCGATATTATAACTTTTTCGAATCCAGCAAAGGACCGAAAAATATTTTCTTGATACTTAACACATGTGCTGAAAAGTTCCGGGCCTAACAATGAAAACACGGGTTTTTCGTTCAAAATTGCATTTATTCGCCAATTGCATAGCAACACAATCATTCCAGCGCCGCTTTAATATAATAATAATAATAATAAGATGGGCCCTTTGTGAGAATCCCCGATCGGAAGACCTAATGAGACAACAGCACACCGGGCCAAGCCGCGACATTTAAGTCCCAACCAGATTGCCTCATGAATGTAATAAAGTCCTTTTTTATTAATCTGTAATTAAGTCCTGTTCTGTGTCGTTTCGCAAACGGTATTAAATTAAGTTAAATATGATAAACTCGTGTCCGACACAGCTGGATGGAAGTGTCGTTGATAAAGCTACCATCCAGTGTCAGAAACACGAATTAATTGCATTTGTCAAATGCAATTAAACAGTAGCTTCATTTCAGATTTATTGTATTCTTCAAATACAATTTTATTGTTTTTATTA
>JANTEX010031110.1:0-16149 GCA_024741295.1 Macrocera vittata
CTTGGATACTCAAAATCCGAGTATCCGAAATCCGTGTTCTCGAAATTCGGGTACCCGAAACCCGGGTTCTTAAAACTCGGTTTGTTTAACCATGTATAACCGAAGAGAATACCTTTTGACTGAATATAAAATCACCGAAACCGGTATATCGCGTCGCGTTATTATAATGTGATGCACAATTCTTCTATATGATAACTGTTTACTGAACAAAGTATGTTCCTTTTTGTGCTAGGAAAGAAGAAAAAACGTTGGATTTTGTGTTTCGAGAACCCGGGTTTCGGATTTCCAGGACGCAAGTTTCGGGTTTCGAGAACCCGGGTTTAGAGTTTCGAGAAACAGGGTTTCGGATTATCAGAAGCAGCATCTGTTGAATTTGGCCAAAGGTGATAAGAAGAGTGAGATAGAGGCGAGTGACCGCAATATTATCGACAGAAACAATTTTATATATAGCTTCTACACAACAAATTAAGCTCAATGACGTTTTTTGTGCGACCAGCTAAACATCGACCGACTACTCGAACGTTCTTGATTTGCTAACGAAATGAAGTAAGGCCCTAGTCGACAACCTCTTATCACACTGATCCATAAAGGCTGGAGATGAACAGGCATTGTGTCGTGCCGTTTCTTCTTTCCAACCACAAGCCAAACAGGTCGGGTTAGTAACTATGTTGATTAGACGAAAACTATATGTAACAACACTTACCTTACATATCGCCTATGCTAAGTATGATGTCAACGCAGCAATCTCGAGGTATCTTTAAAGGTTCTCATGCCCATGCTCATTTTTATTCTATTAGAGTTGGGCCAATAAGATCTGATTCCGAACCTTTTCTGGCTTGTGCGTCCGCAACGTAATTTTTTTTCATTACCGGTGTGAACCGGATTCCACATTAGTCTAATGTTAATACTGATTGCTAACTGGTCATACGCAATGCGGCATTTCTGGACTAGTTTTGAGGATACTGTATTGAATTCAAGCGCATTCAGAGCTGCCTGTCTGTACATTAAAAAGAGTGCTGATCCTCTTCCTTATTCATCAGTCCTCTTCTCTATACAACCAGCGATAACGGATAATAATTCTGTTTTAAAACACGTTAGAGTGTACTACTAAGGGCACTTCCAGTTCAATATTTGGTTGTGTCGACTGTACTCCAGCATCCGTGCGATCATTCATCCTGGACCCATCCGTGTATAGTGTACAATTTATCAGCGTCAAAAGGATGTCTGTCATATAAGTCTGGCAATTTCTGTCGTGCCATACTTGGTTCAATCTAAACTGACTACCGATGACATTGCTTCGGATTTTATGAGAATGTCAAATTGTATTAGTCCCAGCACAATTTCTTCTGCCGCCGTTTAAGTCGATTTCATTGCGCCTGCACCACAGTCATTGCACATGACTTAGCTGTGACTTTGCGCTTTTCATTCTAAAAGTGCGTTCACACTATGCAAGTGAAAGTGCTTTCAGAAAGCAGAAATTGCTTTCAGAAAGCAAACTTTCATTGAGTGACTAGCAAAAAAGTACTTTCATAAAAACGTTTCCTGAAAGTAATTTACTTTCCTGAAAATGCTTTCATCCGGCACACTTTCATAGTGTGACTAGCTCATGAAAGCGTTTGCATAAAAGCAAAACACTTTCGGAAAGCACTTTCCGCCTTCTCTCTCTGCACATGAATGCAAATCGCTTTCATGAAATCAAACGCATTTTTTCAACCGAGCGAGTGTTCTGTAGTGTATTTACATTTTACACACCAGACAGTGTAGCGGCTCACTACTCCTAAATTAATAAAGAGCGAAAGCTCATGTAAATATATTATACATCTCTCTGTAGCAATATCTAGGTTTAAGCTTAACTAAACTATTAAGAAGAAGCAGATAATAAATGTTCAGTCAACGGAATAGACGTATATTATTTATACCTCCTGCGCAACCAACATATACGTTGATGTATTTTATCCACATACTTGAACAATTTGGTGACCCGTCGACGATTTTATTTTTGAGAAATTAAAATAAGATTTCACATTTTACAAAAAAACATTAAAAATAATTTAAAAAACGTTTTAAAGTTCAGAAACAATTGCTTTCGTTAAAAACGTAAAAAGTTATTAAAGGTTGTGCAGTGTACATTGAAAATAAAATTTTTCAATGTTTAACAATACAAGATAGCACGTGGAAAATTTTTCAACAAAAAATAACATTTTTTACAACATCATTCCCCAATCATTTTGGGACAAACGACACATAAATAAGAACAACGATTCCTGAAAATTCACTGAAAAAGAAAACTTCTGCCAAATTTTCTTTAAACCACATGGCAATTTGAACAATGGACAAGGACCGCTATCCTTTCATGATTCACCTTCCGTTAACGCGTAGTAACGGTCAACGGTTATAATGCATTATTCCACATTGGCTTAATCGGCTATATGCTACATATATAGAATATTTTCGGAAAACATTACGCAAGCAACTTTAATTTAAAAAAAAATCTTCGAGCTTTATCTGTGGAATGTACATATTATCTATTCAACACGACGAATATTGCCGTTGCAGATTCTTCACCTTTGTATATACATATATATATGATACCACATTCGCACACACAAATATCTTAAGGTACGTAATTTTTGCTTTAACTGTGCGCTGTACATATTGTTCGACAGATAATATCATCAAACATTCATGAGATGGTACAATCAACAATAAACAGCAAAACAACATCGAAACAAAAAGGAGATATAGAGTGAAGACCAATAAAGACATAGTACATATCAAAGACATTACAATACAACAGTGCATAAATTAATTTAATAAAATAAAACAAATAAATGCATGCTATTACTATACAATTAAAAATAAATAAATTAAAATAAATGAAAGTAATATTATTCAGATTATTCGTGACTATTACATAGACCATTTAATAATTTAAGGAAATTTATTTTATAAGTTTCGTTATAAATCATACTTTTCAAAATTAATCGAGTACCTAGTAAAAAAAAAATAAATAAAAAACTAATAGATTGTAAGTATATACCTAGAACAGAACTATACGGTATTAAAGAATTAATGGTTAACAAATACCAGAGAGCATGCTATACATACATGCACAATATTTAATTTATATATCGACAATTTTTTTAATTTTGTTATCAATATTTTATTTTATTTTGAAATCAACAATTATTTAATTTTAAAATCAACAATTAATTTAATTTTAAAATCAACAATTGTTTTAATTTTAAAATCAACAATAATTTTTAATTTTAATTATCAATAAAAATATCCATTATATTTATATATGCCGATATCATATAATTCGATATATATATTTCAATACCATATACATACATACATATATATGAATGTACACACGCATTTGCATATACAAACATAGATATTAACTTAAACACATAAATAGATATACATAACGTTATTTCATACATATATTCAATTATTTTCATTTTTATACATACACATGTATATCTATTTTTCCATTTTTAAAAGAAATTACGCCACAACTTGCCATTACTTAGTTGTCCTTCAGACAAGATACGCCACACATATACGAGTACAAATAATTAAAAATGAGTATACGTGAAGATACTGGGAGTTCTAGCAGTAGCTTTAACTCAGCTGATAATCAGGATTCAGCTAGCGATCAAAAAATCGAAATTTCAGCCGCAATGGCAACACTAAAAATTCCGCCCTTTTGGACCAATAAACCCGACTTGTGGTTTCTGCAAGTCGAAACTCAGTTTCGACTTAAAGGTATCTCATCAAATAATACTAAATTCGATTACCTTGTCTCTTGTCTTCCCTCAGAGTCCATGGAAATTGTAGCCGACATTCTGATGAACCCTCCAGCCGAAGACAAATATAACAGTCTTAAAGCGGCACTTATAGAACGGTGTCGTGACACCGAAGAAAAACGTCTCGATTCGTTATTAAGCAAGGCGGACTTGGGTGATCTCAGACCCTCTGAAATGTACCGTCAAATGAAGTTACTGGCTGGCGATAACCAATTAGTAAACGAACAGCTTCTAAAAAAACTATGGAGAAATAGATTACCTCAATCTATACAATCTATAATAATTGCTATTGAGCCAACCCATTCGCAAGATCAGATCTTTACGGTTGCTGATAAAGTCCATGACGCATCTGACCGCCCCCGCGTTTCATCAATTAACGCTGTCAGTGGATCTGCAATGTCAACCACAAATAACGATCTAATGAAACTTTTGACAAAAATGTGTGAGAGCATTGAGAAACTCGAATGTAATTATCGAGGAAGAAGTGACGGACCAAGTAGGGAACGGTCCCAACCAAGAAATCGTTCAAAGAGTAGAGATGGCAAATTCAGACCGGGCGGAAGGTATTGCTGGTATCACTTTAGATATGGAAAAAACGCTCAAAAGTGCCTACACCCCTGCAATTTCAAAAAATCCGAAGAAAATAAAACCCAAAAAAACTAGTTTCCTCCGTTCCGACAGCGGCAGCGGAATTAAACGGAATTTCTCGCCGATTATTCATAACGGATACAAACAATAACGTTCGATTTTTACTAGACTCAGGGGCTGATATTTCAGTACTCCCCAAAAAATTGTTTACAAATCTACATACAAAATCCGATCTTATTCTAGCTGCCGCAAACGGCGCTACCATATACACATATGGTTGTAGGTCGCTCACTATTGACCTCGGATTAAGGCGCACATTCACATTTCCTTTTATTATCGCGTCAGTCGAGCATGCTATTATCGGTGCCGACTTCCTATTTAAATTCGACCTTCTTTTGGACCTTCGTGGTCAAAGATTAGTGGACCGAACTACTGAATTGTCCAGCATATGTAAACGTTTTTCATACAGCACAAATATTATAATCCCAAAACTGGAAGTATTGCAGGGAGAGTTTATTGGAATTCTTAATAAATTTCCAGCGATTACAGCTCCTCCTAATTTCACACTACCATTAAAGCACGGTGTCGTGCACCACATTCACACCAAGGGTGACGAATTACCAGTATCAAAACCGCGACGCTTAAATCCGGCGAAACTCAAAATAGCGAGAGACGAATTTCAGCACATGCTCAACTTAGGCATATGTCGCCGATCTTCCTCAAGCTGTTCGTCACCACTTCATATGGTCCCCAAAAAAGGTACATTAGACTGGAGACCATGCGGCGATTATCGCCATCTCAACGCGGTCACAATCCCAGATAGATATCCGCTTCCTCACATTCAGGATTTCAATATCAACCTTCACGGTTGCACGATTTTTTCGAAAATCGATTTGGTACGAGCATACCATCAAATTCCTATAGCACCAGAGGATATCTATAAGACCGCTGTGACAACCCCATTCGGGTTATTCGAATTCCTTAGAATGCCATTTGGCGTGCGAAATGGCGCACAAACATTTCAAAGATTTATTAGCGAAATTTTCCAGGAATTCGACTTCTTATTCGCATATATCGATGACTTATTGATCGCAAGTGTTTCGCCGGAACAGCACAAAATTCATTTGGAGCTAGTTTTCAAAAAACTCGATGAACACGGGATAAATATTAATGCTTCCAAATGTTTGTTTGGAGTCGCATCTCTTGACTTTCTCAGTCACAATATTGATCGAAGCGGCATTAGACCTACGCAGGAGCGCGTCAAGGCCATCGTCGAATTTACTACTCCAACTACCGTAAAACAGTTAGAGAGATTTTTGGGCATGATAAATTTCTATCACCGTTTTCTCCCAAAAATCGCGAATCATATTGCCATTCTATACGATCACGTCGTCAAACACAAGAACGACAAACCAGGATCTACGATAGCATTTGAATGGCCCCAATCTTGTCAATATGCATTTGATCATGCAAAAAAGGATCTGGCAAATCATGTAATGCTCGTACACCCATCACCAAACGCCCCATATTCCTTGACCACAGACGCGTCCGGGGTAGCAGTGGGAGCAGTTTTACACCAATTCGTAGATGAATCTTGGAGACCTCTGGGATTCTTTTCAAAAAAAATTACACCTACTGAACAAAAGTATTCTACGTTTGATAGGGAGTTGTTGGCGATTTTTCTTGCCATTAAACACTTCAAACATCACCTCGAAGGTAGAGACTTCGTTATTTACACTGATCACCGTCCGATCACAAGAGCAATAGTATCTAAGTCCGACAAATCCCCAAGACAATTTCGCCACCTCGAATTTATCTCGCAATTCAGTACTGATATTCGATACATAGAAGGCACTAAGAATATAGTGGCGGACACTCTAACACGAGGCGAAATAATTAGCGCGATTTCTATAGACAAATTCGATATTCAATCTATCATCGAAGCTCAAAACAGGGATGAAGAATTAAAACAAATTTTATCACGCAAAAATAGTTTTACGATGAATAGAGTCCACATTCCTATATCAGATGAACTAATATGGTGCGAGACGAATACTAAAACGAATCGGCCGTACGTACCCGAAATTTTGCGTAGATCAGTCTTTAATTCAATCCACAACCTATCACACCCAGGCGTTCGGGCAACGAACCATTTAATAACCGCTAAATATTTCTGGCCTAGGATGAACGTCGATGTTAATACATGGTCCAAGACTTGTATCACATGCCAAAGGTCAAAAATATCGCGACATACAAAGTCAAAATTTGGAATATTCCAAACCTCAACCGAAAGATTCCAACGGGTACATATTGACCTTGTCGGTCCTCTTCCGACGTCAAACGGATATACATATCTCCTAACGGCAATCGACCGATATTCTCGCTGGCCAGAAGCTATACCTATAAAAAATATAGAAGCAAAAACGGTCGTTGAGACGTTCGTGAATCAATGGATTTCGCGATATGGCGTACCACGGGAAATAACTACGGATCAGGGCACTCAGTTTGAGTCGCAATTGTTCGTACAATTTTCCGCTTCACTTGGTAGCCATAAGATCCGTACAACAACGTACCACCCCCAAGCTAATGGGATGGTGGAACGTTTCCATCGACATCTTAAAAGCGCTCTGAAAGCAGTGGGTGACGGAAAAAACTGGACCAAACATCTTCCCTGGGTCCTACTCGGTATCCGTTCCGCTATCAAGGAAGATATCGGGTTCTCTGCATCACAACTGCTCTATGGACAATCACTCCGTCTCCCCGGAGAATTCATTGCGGACGATCGCCCGTCTACAACTCTGACTTCGGAAACGGCCTTACAAATCCGCGATAGTATTTCACAAATCAGGCCGACTGCCGATCGAAACCGAAAACAATCTAATATTTTCGTACCACAGGCGCTCGCTACATGTTCCCATGTATTTCTGAGGGAGGAGAGGAAAAAGGGATCTTTCGAACTACCTTACAAGGGCCCTTTTAAAGTGTTAACAAGAACGGAAAAGACATTTACAATCGACAATGATGGACAAAGCTCAGTCGTATCAATAGACCGCGTCAAACCGGCATACATTTTAAACGAGCAAATATTGTCCGATAGAAACTTGCGATCCAAACCTGATCAGAAAGTTAAATTTAATTTTTGATTGCCGAAATACGCTGATTAGTCCAGATAAATAACAATAATATATACCTACTATATAATGGCAAATTATGTGTGTTAGTATTCATGTACTTATATGTAGATAATAATATACAATTACATGTGTACGTATCGAAATGAATGAAATTAGAAGTATACAACAAAAGATTATAAAATATAAGATATACAATTAACCAAAAAAAAAAAATTTAAATAAATCTAACTTAGGAATCATTTTAAAAATAGGGGGAAGTGATGTAGCGGCTCACTACTCCTAAATTAATAAAGAGCGAAAGCTCATGTAAATATATTATACATCTCTCTGTAGCAATATCTAGGTTTAAGCTTAACTAAACTATTAAGAAGAAGCAGATAATAAATGTTCAGTCAACGGAATAGACGTATATTATTTATACCTCCTGCGCAACCAACATATACGTTGATGTATTTTATCCACATACTTGAACAATTTGGTGACCCGTCGACGATTTTATTTTTGAGAAATTAAAATAAGATTTCACATTTTACAAAAAAACATTAAAAATAATTTAAAAAACGTTTTAAAGTTCAGAAACAATTGCTTTCGTTAAAAACGTAAAAAGTTATTAAAGGTTGTGCAGTGTACATTGAAAATAAAATTTTTCAATGTTTAACAATACAAGATAGCACGTGGAAAATTTTTCAACAAAAAATAACATTTTTTACAACATCATTCCCCAATCATTTTGGGACAAACGACACATAAATAAGAACAACGATTCCTGAAAATTCACTGAAAAAGAAAACTTCTGCCAAATTTTCTTTAAACCACATGGCAATTTGAACAATGGACAAGGACCGCTATCCTTTCATGATTCACCTTCCGTTAACGCGTAGTAACGGTCAACGGTTATAATGCATTATTCCACATTGGCTTAATCGGCTATATGCTACATATATAGAATATTTTCGGAAAACATTACGCAAGCAACTTTAATTTAAAAAAAAATCTTCGAGCTTTATCTGTGGAATGTACATATTATCTATTCAACACGACGAATATTGCCGTTGCAGATTCTTCACCTTTGTATATACATATATATATGATACCACATTCGCACACACAAATATCTTAAGGTACGTAATTTTTGCTTTAACTGTGCGCTGTACATATTGTTCGACAGATAATATCATCAAACATTCATGAGATGGTACAATCAACAATAAACAGCAAAACAACATCGAAACAAAAAGGAGATATAGAGTGAAGACCAATAAAGACATAGTACATATCAAAGACATTACAATACAACAGTGCATAAATTAATTTAATAAAATAAAACAAATAAATGCATGCTATTACTATACAATTAAAAATAAATAAATTAAAATAAATGAAAGTAATATTATTCAGATTATTCGTGACTATTACATAGACCATTTAATAATTTAAGGAAATTTATTTTATAAGTTTCGTTATAAATCATACTTTTCAAAATTAATCGAGTACCTAGTAAAAAAAAAATAAATAAAAAACTAATAGATTGTAAGTATATACCTAGAACAGAACTATACGGTATTAAAGAATTAATGGTTAACAAATACCAGAGAGCATGCTATACATACATGCACAATATTTAATTTATATATCGACAATTTTTTTAATTTTGTTATCAATATTTTATTTTATTTTGAAATCAACAATTATTTAATTTTAAAATCAACAATTAATTTAATTTTAAAATCAACAATTGTTTTAATTTTAAAATCAACAATAATTTTTAATTTTAATTATCAATAAAAATATCCATTATATTTATATATGCCGATATCATATAATTCGATATATATATTTCAATACCATATACATACATACATATATATGAATGTACACACGCATTTGCATATACAAACATAGATATTAACTTAAACACATAAATAGATATACATAACGTTATTTCATACATATATTCAATTATTTTCATTTTTATACATACACATGTATATCTATTTTTCCATTTTTAAAAGAAATTACGCCACAACTTGCCATTACTTAGTTGTCCTTCAGACAAGATACGCCACACATATACGAGTACAAATAATTAAAAATGAGTATACGTGAAGATACTGGGAGTTCTAGCAGTAGCTTTAACTCAGCTGATAATCAGGATTCAGCTAGCGATCAAAAAATCGAAATTTCAGCCGCAATGGCAACACTAAAAATTCCGCCCTTTTGGACCAATAAACCCGACTTGTGGTTTCTGCAAGTCGAAACTCAGTTTCGACTTAAAGGTATCTCATCAAATAATACTAAATTCGATTACCTTGTCTCTTGTCTTCCCTCAGAGTCCATGGAAATTGTAGCCGACATTCTGATGAACCCTCCAGCCGAAGACAAATATAACAGTCTTAAAGCGGCACTTATAGAACGGTGTCGTGACACCGAAGAAAAACGTCTCGATTCGTTATTAAGCAAGGCGGACTTGGGTGATCTCAGACCCTCTGAAATGTACCGTCAAATGAAGTTACTGGCTGGCGATAACCAATTAGTAAACGAACAGCTTCTAAAAAAACTATGGAGAAATAGATTACCTCAATCTATACAATCTATAATAATTGCTATTGAGCCAACCCATTCGCAAGATCAGATCTTTACGGTTGCTGATAAAGTCCATGACGCATCTGACCGCCCCCGCGTTTCATCAATTAACGCTGTCAGTGGATCTGCAATGTCAACCACAAATAACGATCTAATGAAACTTTTGACAAAAATGTGTGAGAGCATTGAGAAACTCGAATGTAATTATCGAGGAAGAAGTGACGGACCAAGTAGGGAACGGTCCCAACCAAGAAATCGTTCAAAGAGTAGAGATGGCAAATTCAGACCGGGCGGAAGGTATTGCTGGTATCACTTTAGATATGGAAAAAACGCTCAAAAGTGCCTACACCCCTGCAATTTCAAAAAATCCGAAGAAAATAAAACCCAAAAAAACTAGTTTCCTCCGTTCCGACAGCGGCAGCGGAATTAAACGGAATTTCTCGCCGATTATTCATAACGGATACAAACAATAACGTTCGATTTTTACTAGACTCAGGGGCTGATATTTCAGTACTCCCCAAAAAATTGTTTACAAATCTACATACAAAATCCGATCTTATTCTAGCTGCCGCAAACGGCGCTACCATATACACATATGGTTGTAGGTCGCTCACTATTGACCTCGGATTAAGGCGCACATTCACATTTCCTTTTATTATCGCGTCAGTCGAGCATGCTATTATCGGTGCCGACTTCCTATTTAAATTCGACCTTCTTTTGGACCTTCGTGGTCAAAGATTAGTGGACCGAACTACTGAATTGTCCAGCATATGTAAACGTTTTTCATACAGCACAAATATTATAATCCCAAAACTGGAAGTATTGCAGGGAGAGTTTATTGGAATTCTTAATAAATTTCCAGCGATTACAGCTCCTCCTAATTTCACACTACCATTAAAGCACGGTGTCGTGCACCACATTCACACCAAGGGTGACGAATTACCAGTATCAAAACCGCGACGCTTAAATCCGGCGAAACTCAAAATAGCGAGAGACGAATTTCAGCACATGCTCAACTTAGGCATATGTCGCCGATCTTCCTCAAGCTGTTCGTCACCACTTCATATGGTCCCCAAAAAAGGTACATTAGACTGGAGACCATGCGGCGATTATCGCCAACTCAACACGGTCACAATCCCAGATAGATATCCGCTTCCGCACATTCAGGATTTTAACATAAACCTTCACGGTTGCACGATTTTTTCAAAAATCGATTTGGTACGCGCGTACCATCAAATTCCCATAGCACCGGAAGATATCTATAAGACCGCTGTGACAACCCCCTTTGGGTTATTCGAATTCCTAAGAATGCCATTTGGCGTGCGAAACGGCGCACAAACATTTCAAAGATTTATTAGCGATATTTTCCAGGAATTCGACTTCTTATTCGCATATATCGACGACTTACTAATCGCAAGTGTTTCGCCGGAACAGCACAAAATTCATTTAAGACAGGTACTAACAAAGCTAAACGAGCATGGAATAAACATCAATGTTTCGAAATGTTTATTTGGTGTTAATTCACTAGACTTTCTCAGTCATCATGTCGACCGAAATGGCATCAAACCAACTACAGAGCGCGTCAAGGCAATTGTAGATTTTAACACTCCTGTTTCTGCCAAACAATTAGAAAGATTTTTAGGGATGTTACATTTCTATCACCGTTTTCTGCCAAAAATTTCTAACATTACTGCCATTCTATACGAACATGTGGCCAAATACAGAAAGGTTTATCCTGCATCCAGAATAGAATTTGATTGGCCCGAGTCATGTCAAGAAGCTTTCGATAGCGCAAAACAAATTCTAGCAAATTATGTTATGCTCGTACATCCATCGCCCGATTCACCATATTCCTTGACAACGGACGCATCGGGAGTAGCAGTCGGCGCTGTATTGCACCAATTCGTCAATGACAATTGGAAACCACTAGGTTTCTATTCAAAAAAAATCACTCCAACCGAACAAAAATATTCGACATTCGATAGGGAACTGTTAGCCATATTTTTATCGATAAAGCATTTCAGGCATCATCTCGAAGGCCGAGATTTTGTCATATATACCGACCATCGGCCGATTACAAAAGCAATAACTTCAAAGTCCGAAAAATCACCTAGACAGTTCCGCCAGCTCGA
Source organism: Macrocera vittata (assembly GCA_024741295.1). NCBI lineage: Eukaryota > Metazoa > Arthropoda > Insecta > Diptera > Keroplatidae > Macrocera > Macrocera vittata. The sequence continues at coordinate 12,253 of JANTEX010031110.1, forward strand.
ATTCATTTCGCAATTCTGTACCGACATAAGGTATATAGAAGGAACGAAAAATATAGTGGCGGACACTTTGTCAAGGAGCGAAATCATATGTGCAATTTCAAATAACAAATTTGATATTACTTCCATAATCGATTCACAGGAACACGACGAAGAGTTGAAACAAATGTTATCTCGGGATAATACGTTCACACTTCAAAAGATACACATACCGGTTGAAGATAAATCTATATGGTGCGAAACATCTTCAAAAACAAACAGACCGTACGTTCCAGAGAATTTGCGAAGAAACGTTTTTAATTCAATCCATAACATATCTCACCCAGGTGTAAGAGCCACGAATCGTTTAATAACCGCCAAATATTTCTGGCCCAAAATCAATTCTGATGTCAACTCCTGGTCTAAAACATGTATTGCGTGCCAAAGATCAAAGATCTCACGCCACACCAAATCAAAATTTGGAGATTTCGCAATATCCAGCGAAAGATTTCAGCGGGTACACATTGACATAGTCGGCCCTTTACCTTCGTCAAACGGCTATACATACCTTTTAACCGCCATTGATCGCTATTCTCGTTGGCCAGAGGCCATTCCTATTAGAAATATAGAGGCAAAAACTGTCGTTGAAGCTTTAATTGTTCACTGGATTTCTCGATATGGTGTACCACAGGAGATAACAACAGATCAGGGAACTCAGTTTGAGTCCCAGTTATTTGTTCAAATGTCCGCGTTACTTGGTAGCCATAAAATACGAACAACAACGTACCACCCTCAGGCCAACGGAATCGTTGAAAGATTCCATCGTCACCTGAAAACTGCTCTTAAAGCCGTGAGCGATGGAAAAGATTGGACTAAACATCTTCCATGGGTACTACTTGGTATCCGTTCAGCTATCAAAGAGGATGTAGGATTTTCAGCAGCACAACTCCTTTATGGACAGTCACTTCGCCTTCCGGGTGAATTTATTGCCGACAGTAGTTCTCCTACAAATATGACAGCAGATATAGCTCTTCAAATTCGAGAAATTATTTCAAAAATCAGACCAACAGCTGTAAGAAATCGGAAACAGACAAACATTTTCGTGCCACAAGATCTTGCCACATGTTCCCATGTATTTCTGAGAGAAGAAAGGAGAAAAGGATCGTTCGAACCGCCTTATAAAGGTCCGTACAAAGTGGTAGCACGAAACAGTAAGACATTTACCATCGATTCTGATGGAAATAACTCAGTCGTATCGATAGATCGTCTTAAACCAGCATATATTTTAAACGATGCATTTTTATCCGACAAACAGTTACGTGGAAAAACAGATCGCAAAGTTAAATTTAATTTATGATTTCGATACATATTTATATTTCAAAAAACTAAAAACAAATGAATAACACACATTTTTATATATATACTTATATACACATAGTTACATATATGGGCTAATTCATTTACACATTATTTACATGATATATAAATAATAATAGAATGTAAGCGTAAAATATAAAAGAATATATATATATATACTAAATACTCGTATATTAAATTTGTCAATATTTAGTTATTAATTACCTATTATTAATCATTTTTATTTATTGAAAGTTAAATTAGAATTATTTTTTTATTTAAAATTAAGTATATACCCTACATATAAAATTTATAGAATTAAGAATTTAGTATAATATTTTCAAAAAAAACATATATATTATATATTTACATATAAAATCGCATAAGTCACAATATACATAAATGATCGTAAAAAAAATCCAAAAATAAGTCAACAAATATTTAAATTTTTTATTCATTTATTTCTCAACTCAAATATTATAATTATAACAAATAATACAAAATTTTGAATAACATCTATTAGAATTTACAATAAAAAAAAAATAGAGGGAAGTGATGTAGCGGCTCACTACTCCATAATATAAATTTCATCTCGAGAAGAGAAATAAAAATAATAGAGTTAAATAAAATCATCACTGTAGTTAGGCTTAAGCTCATACAATATAATCAGAATACAAATGTTCAGCAACTAGTATACACGCGTATTATTTAGTCTCCGATAAAGCCAATAAATACCTGAACATAAATGGTGACCTACCGACGATAAATTAATCGTACAAAAAAACATAAAATAATAAAAATAAACTATAAATCAAAAAGTGCAAAAAAGTGATTTATATTTTGCTGTGGTGCAGTTTCAAAAAAAAATATATTTTTAAAATATATATTTTTTACAACGTACGTATGGGTAACTGTAACACCTATACACCATCCACCACGTGAAAACTAGATTTTCTTTTTCTTATACAATTACCGTTTTGGACAAACGATTTTTGGCTAAAAAAAAAAAAAAGGAAAAATCTTAAACCAATTACACACATCAGAGATATTTTTGCTTAAAACACATGGCAAAAATAATGGCTTGGTTTCATCATCCGCTACGAGTATAATAAAGACAATTTCTGTACCGTTGGTTTAATTCAAAGAAGAGAATAGGTAAACTTGCCTGCCGCCGTTATCAAGTCATCGATATCTATAATACCTAATGCTAATGCTTGCGATGCAACTACATTGAGGATATGTATAATAACATTGTTATTGGAATTCTACCTTTTTCGAGAAGAATCAATTCGCTGTAAATATCTACATATAATAGCTGTAACAAGGTACGTAACTTTTATCATAAATATGTGCTTTTTATATACACCTACATGCAGATATATACCTATATATACCATGGTGAAATAAAGTGACTACAGTGAATAGTGCTACAATAAAGAAATTAAGTACAGACAAAGACAACATTCAAAACATTATAATAGTGGATATATACACATAATTCAAACAATTATAAACAATATAAAATATTTTCTTTTTCAAATTAATTACCAAAAAATTAGTTGTTAAGATAAAATTTAATTAGTTGTAAGAAAAAGTAAATTGAATAAATTATGATTATAAATTTTAAAATTACGATAATTTATATTTTTATTTATTTTTAAAATTACGATCATTTATTTGTCTATCAAAATCATTATAAAAAATATAATGCATCAAATTTTTTTTCAAATCATATTTAACAACAACAAATTTATTTAAACTAAAAAATTCATGCAAATAATTAAAATTAAACATATATCGTATTAGTGACTAAATAAAAATATACATAATTTTAAATAAAAATATACATAAAACATACAAAAAAATCTATATATTAAGAAAATTGCTATATAGTTATACATACAAAATACAAAATATTATTATTCAAAAAAAAAAAAATACATAAAGAACAATTACACAATAATACACAATTACCACAATCTGTATATATCAATACAACATAAACACAACATTAACAACACTATAAATATATTTAGAACAATCAATAATAACATTCATCGAATCATAAATTAAATTTATAAATTATAAAACAATGTTTCCAAGTACGGGCGCTGTGCCTAAAGGTTCCCGTGATGCTGCCGCCTTGGACAGTAATCTTGATATATCCGATAATGATGAAAAAATAGAAATTTCAGCCGCAATGGCTACTCTTCGAATACCACCGTTTTGGGCTAGCAGGCCAGACCTGTGGTTCCTACAAGTCGAAACTCAGTTTCGGCTTAAAGGTATCACATCTAACCATACAAAGTTCGATTACCTTCTCTCCTGCCTTCCCACGGATGCCATGGAAATCGTAGCAGATATTTTGACAAATCCCCCAGCCGAAGATAAGTACGGTTGTCTAAAAACAGCACTTCTAGAGCGATGTCAAGCCACAGAAGAAAAACGACTTGATTCTCTTCTAAACAGAGTTGAACTCGGAGATCTAAGACCATCAGAGTTATATCGCCAAATGAAGTCAATGGCTGGGGATAATAGTTTGGTTAATAACCAGCTCTTAAAAAA
>JANTEX010031222.1:0-10480 GCA_024741295.1 Macrocera vittata
GCATTAATTTGCAGCCCCTTCTTTTATTTCCATATGAAGGCCAGATGGAAAGACACATAGCTTAAATGTTGCAAGCAGTTCGATACACCCTAGTATGCACCTCTTGTGACTGGAAAGATAAAACCAACCATCACTTTGCTTGCTCGCAAATTTTGGAACACTAGAAGTTCTGCGGTGTTCTATGCGACGGCCATTGGACTTTATCACAAGTTCTAGCCGGTTTTAGTTTGTGGAAAAGCTGCTGAGACCATGTGACTATTCACGTCACATGGTCTCGGTATTGGCCGAGTTGTATTTCCGGCGCTCTGTCCTAACCCTACTTGTGTCTTGAGTCGACCAGCATTATCTAATGACGGCTTCTCTAAATAGGGTATAATTTTTAAGTCGTAGAGTCGTCATTAAACGACTTTAAGATGACTTCAAATTACTACAGTACTATTACGTGGTTTAGTCTAAAATGGAGCTCGACTAATTGAAACAACGTTAAGTCGTCTTTAAGTAGTCAGTTGACGACGTCTTATAATCAGTCGAAGACGTTAAAACAATTTCACATAAAGTTTCAGTTTTAAACGGTTTCTGTGCAGTCGTAACTCTAATGCTAAGAAATTGGTTGTCTAGTCGTCTAGTTGTAGCTCATCTTATATTATATTGGTTCGAACTTGCCCAACTTAACCCAGAGTTGTATTTGTGAAATGTGTAAATACAAAAACCGAAATGACAGTAATAAAACAGCAACCATAGTTTAGTTACAGTTTAATTTATTGTTATACTTATAAATCGATCAAGGTTTATTTTAAAATGCAATAAAACAATAGCAATATTAGAAAAATTACACATTCAAAAAAGTTGTTCACTATCGACAGATATTTCTTCTTTAATATTATTCATAACTTCTTTGTATGCCTCACTAACAGAATCCGAAAGCGTACTCGTACTATCGTCAATGTCAATGTTTTTCGATTGCGATTCCGTCGGTTTTTGAGCCGAATTCACTTTCTCTAGTTGAATTTTACGCTTCGTAATATACGCAATGGATCGAGCATTGGCATGCTTTAAAAGCTTGTCTCTTAAGTAATTGACATTGTCCAAAAGTGTCCATCTGGAGTCAGCACGTTGGACAAGTTCGTAGAACAAGTTTATGATGGCATCAAAAGATTGAAAGGGAACTTTTTTCTTCACGCCAACTGTCCGTGATGTGCCCGTCCATGATGTTTGCGGCAGTAGTTCTTTCGTCATCATAATTTCCGCTAAAATTGGTGCCACATTATCACCTTTTCTCATGCCATCCGTTCCCAGTATTTTGCCAAATTTCTCGATTAAATGCTGCCGATACAACGGATTCATTTTAAGGAAATCATTAAATTCTCTCAGTTGATCGCAACTACCCAACGGAAAAGTGTATTTGGATTCCAGGTCTAACTCAACTAGAGCGATAGTTGGCTCAATGGTGGCAGTTCGCGATGAATTGGTTTTCAAAGAGGATTCGATGCTTTCCAACAAAGTTCGTATTTGCACATATTCTGAACGAATTTGGCTCCATCTATTTTCGGACTTCAGATCCATCTCATCTAAGCGTTTGCCAAATTTCAATAGTTCTTAAACGAGAAAAAAAATATACATCACACAAGAAAATCCGGATTCGAATAAATATGAGTTAATATTAAGGTAGTACAAAAATAAGGTTAACTTAGCTTAAATAATGCAATGATATAATTCTACATTAGTTTACAGTATTAATTAAAAGCTATTTGCATTTTAAAAATTAAAATCCAGGTCGCAATAAAGCATAAAAACATTACTTAAACTTCTTTCTAAAGGGTATAAGAGATAAGCTATATATCCTGTTAGCACATTACAACGCATTCTTTAATGAAACTTTACCTTTGGTGTAAAAATCGACATTATGCAGAAGAATTTTAAGAATTTTGAAAGAAAATAATCTTAAATCGGTATTTAGGAGTTCTTACATAAGGATTTAGGGAATAAAGCACCTTACTATTCTCGAAATCCTCTTTAAAACCAATTTCTTACAGAATTCTTACGTTTCATTGTAAACTTGTTTAATTTTGCTTGGTCATCTAATGTCAAAATAAAAAACTAAATCTTTAAAAAAAAACTTAACAATAGATGGCGCTGTATAAGCAAAACAGCGGCATCTAGGAAAGAAAAACGAATATTTAAAAAATGTGTCAACTACTGGTCGTTATGTACGTACAATAGATCAAGAGCAGGCATCAAATTTGTAAGCCAATCGTGATAAAATAAATTTCATGAAGAAATCATATAGACTTCTTTATATAGTTGAATTTGAAATGACGCTTATTAGAAAGATTTTGCCCAAAAAGATATCAGGCGTCCAATGGGGATATTTTTCAGGTCAAAATCTTCCCAAGAAGCATCATTTCAAATTCAAAAAAAAATTGCGCTGCTTTCTCAAAACCGTTTTATATACCTTGTTAACATAAATATATTCGTATATTTTCTCTCTTTTTTTAAATAGCATATTAGCACATTATAAATAACAGCAAACATTCAATAAATTAACATTCTAAACATTATGTCTTAATGTTTCGTTTGATCGAGTCCGTTTGATAATCTTCTTTGATCAGATTCCGTTGATGGATCCGTTTCATATGCAGCCGTAAGCTGCCAATCGTCTGGCATACAATCGGGCACCCGATCTCAACGCATTTAATTTTTCTACCACATTCCCATTTCTGATGGAACAGAAGATGTCGTTTCGTTGTATATGATTTTTCACACACACAATACACATTTACTTTACTTTTCTCCGTTTTTGATCGCTTCGAATTGTCTGCAAAAAAGAAATTGTCAAATATGACGAATTGGTATTTTGTATAAGTATGTTGCGCAAAGTATAGTACAGTTTAGTAAGAACATATTACAAAAATGGGTTAGAAATTGATTGGAAAGCATTTTTGTTAATTGATTTAAATTTAACTTTGCAAGTTAATTCAATAGAATTGAAGAATTAAGCGATTCTATACAATCGAATTATAGAAAAGTTTAGGGGTATGCAGTGGTGAGCTAGGTTTTCGCTATAAACAGCATTGATCGGTTTGAAAATGGGTGCGTTTAATGTTGAATGATTAGGAATTTAGTGGAATATGTAAATTGACGGCCCAAAAGATTTAGTCTGTTTCTAAAAGTTGTGTTATCTCGTTCGGTTATTGGTTGTGATAATAAATATAAAGAAAATCGACGATAATCGATGATAATGTTTTGAGGACCAATCAGCCAAAACATTTTTAATTTTTGGTTACTCACTCATTAAATTAATTTTTGTCATTTACAAATTGTGGTGTCTCATCAGTGGCGACTCGTGGCTTTTTCCCAGCAAATCTTTTATATTTAAGCTAAAACATGTTGCTATCATAAACATCATTTTTTTTTCCAAAAAGTTGCTGGGCTAAGAATTTAAAGTAATATTGAATGGAATTCATATCAATCATAAAAACATGTTTTAACAAAAAATATGGCATTTGCTGCGAAAAATTCACGAGTCCTACACGGCGATGACACAAAACACATTTAAAAAAAGGCTGCCTATTGGACGCGGCACTTCCATATACAGTATAGCTCGTTTATATACTACATACATTAAAATATTATAAAATTGGCTAGATCGACAAAAAAATAGTTTTTTTACAATATTTCTCTTTGTTGGCTCCCTAATTTTTAAATAGATATTTGAGAGCTACCCATAGTTTTTGTCCGATCGGGCTCAAATTTTGGATTGCGCATTTTTTTAGGTCGCTACAACTTTTGTGAAAACTAGAATCAAATCCGACAATTTCTTATGTCTCCACAACTTCTAGAAAAACCAGAATCGAATCCGATAGTTAGGAATCGTCTTAAAACTTTGAAAACGAATTTTTAACGTATTTCGAAAAAGTCGGCAAAACCAATACCATATGTATATTGTATATGGAAGTAAAACGAACTTGGTCTTAGTTTTGAATCGGACATAAGAGCCGAATAGGATAAGAAACGCAGAATAAATTCTGTACCACAGATGAAAATGTTTTTGCCGAACTTTTATAACAATTCAGCATTGCTTATTTTTTTTTAAAAAAATATCGAAAACAGTTCAGTGATGTTCCTATGAAAAAAATATGAGATCTGCTGCGAAAAAGTCATGAGTCCTTCATAGACGGAGATGACTCCGAACACATTTAAAAAAAAAAACTTGGTCTTAGTTTATGAGCCGAATAGGATAAGAAATTCCGGTGACTCTAAACATAAAATAAATTCAGTACCACAGCTGAAAATTTGCTTCTGTCAAACTTTTAAAACAAGTCAGCATTGCTCAATTTGTTTTAAAAAATTATTGAAAAAGAGTTCAGTGATGTTCCTATGCAAAAACCGATTTGACAAGCGCATTTTGACACACAATACCTAGAATTAAAAAAAAAAATTAAGACGAAATCGTAAATTAAAAAAAATCTAAGCACTGCGAAATATCAAAAAATATTTAAGATCAGTGCTGTTCCTATGACATATGTAATATATATAATATTTGCAAAATAAAAATAAACAAAATCGTACTTAAGTATTTATTTTTCGTATAAATTTTCAATTCCAAAAATACAATCCATTTCAACAGTATACTTTATAACGATTTCACAATGATTTTCTTTTCCCTATACATATATTGGCCATGATTTATTCGTAGGTTATGCAAACTTTTCGCATGTAACGTTAAACTGGCAATTGCCGAAAACGAACAATTGCATACCGGACACAACAAATGTTTACCACATTCCCATTTTCGATGATATCGAAACATTGATGTTTGTAAAAATCGGCGACCGCACCAACACGGTATTCGATCGCTTTTTCTTTTCGGCTTTCTACTCGATTTGCCTGAAAAAATGAAAACATATAGAATTAGAAGAACTTGAAAAGAATGTAATACATTTGGTTAATTGCATTTTATTAACAATATTAATGCATCGTACGATTCTCAATGCATATTAATATAGGAAAACAACAGCGTTTGCACAAAAATATCAATAAATAGTTTATTAAATAATCTCAGTTGTCTAGTTAACAGGTAACATTTGATTTGCACACACTTTCAGATGTGCTTTCAGATTTGATATCGTCGTGAACGATTTCCAACACCTGTTGCATCGTAAATCTTTGCCACATTCCCAGCGCATATGAAATTTATACATGCTTGCGTGCAAAAAAGATCGTTTACACGTGCAAACGATCCGAGTGGATGCGTCACTTAGGTTAAATCTTCTTTTGTTTCGGACAGTCGGCTTCCATGAACCTGGAAAAATGGGAGAGAGAAAAGAAGGACAAATGATATCGGCTAGTAGAAGAGTTTTTATTTATTTTTTTTAAATCTCATCAGGATTCCATTTATGCAATTCGATTCGATTGATATAGTTGACATGGATTCGATAAGAAAACGGGCTTGAGAACTGATTAAAGTAAATTGTTGTCGAATCGCATTACATAAATGGGTCCCTAATTGTGAAAATAACAAAACATCAATGCGATCTGACTCCTAAAATACAATGAGATCCGCATAGGAGCCACACGTTTAGCTTCGTGCACTTTACAATCAAATGAAAACAACATTTTGAGCCGATTTTTTTTTAAATTTATTACAATACCACCAGATCAGATATCTATATAGCCTACAATTGACAAACTTTTACATGAGCCCTTAAATGCGAAATCGTTGTGAACGTTTTCCAACAGTTCATCATGTTGCACCGTAATTCTTGTCCGCATTCCCAGCGTTTGTGAAATTTATACATTCTTGCGTGCTTAAACGATCGATTACACGTGCAAACTATTCGATCGGCTGTCTCGTGTATTTCCGATTTTCTTCGGTTTCCGATTTTAGCCATCAAATTGTATGGATCTGCAAAAAAACGTGCAAAACAAAAAGGAAAAATAATGGCGGCTGGCTTAGAAGATATTTTTCATTACGAGCTAATCGCTTTAAAAGTTTATTTTTATTTTTTTTATTTTTAGTACGTCAGCATCAAATTTCCTATTACAAAGAAGTGGCAAGTGTTCTATAAGTGAAAACCATTTTATTCACCAAAGTTTATAGGAGCACATGTATGTATGTATGTACGTATAAGCGTTAAAGTGTCTACAATGTACAAACTTTCAAATGAGCTTTTAAATTCGATATCGTTGTGAATGATTTCCAGCAATTAACCGTATTGCATCGTAAATCTTGTCCGCACTCCCAGCGCTTATGAAATTTATACATTCTTGCATGTATGAATGTTCGATTGCATGTGCAAATAATTCGATTGGATTTGTTTTGTATTTCGGATTTAGATGGGTCGTAAGAATGCCAATGGAATGTATCTGAAATGGATTAAAAAGAAAATAGAACCGTTGGTGTTTGGCTGATGAATGTTAGTGGAATTGAACACAAAAATCTAAAAATGAAATTTTTCCAGCGATATATTGATTATAAAGGATGTTTAATCTGGTTGTAAGAACACGGTTAATTGAAACGCGGATTCATGAGCCGAATTTCGTGTACTCGACTCTCGCCCGAGGGGTAACAACTTGAGAAAAATGGATCCCATAAATTCCTTGGTATTCCTCAAAGAATTCCTCAGAATTCTTCGGAAATGAAAAAATGAATGTTTGTCCCATCATTTCAAAAATTTAAAAAAATGTCAAATCCAAAATTTTAAAATTTTCAAAAAAATTTAAATTTTTAAAATTTTCAAAAAATTTCATTTTTTTTTATTTGAATTTTACAAATTTTTAAAAAAAATTGAAAAAAAAATTGAAATTTGAAAAAAAAAAATTTGAAAATTGAGAAAATTTGGAAAATATTATGTTCCTTTCATATGAGTTGTACTTAAGTACTCGGGACAAACAAACATACCAACATTCATTTTTATGAGTTTTTTCTCCTGTTATTCATTTTTATATTCCTCGGAATGGTTTGAAGAATTCCTCGAGTAATTAACCCTCGCTCTCGCTTAAACCCAGGTAGGTACCCATAAACCAAAGTTCGTGTACTATTACAGTTCGATACTCGGGAGATCAAAACAACTTAGGTAACCGAAACTCAGATTTCCGAAATTTGTATGTCGCGTACCCGGAACGCGATAATTGGATACACGAAACTCGAACCTTAGTTATTCACAACTCGGAAAACCGAAACTCGTTTAACATAAATCCGAAACTCGGGTATCCAAAAGTCGTAAATCGGGCACACGAAATCTGAAACTCGGTTACCCAAAATCTGAAACTCAGGTACCAAAACCCTATTCTCTATGCACCCTTAACCCGAAATCTAAAACTCGGGATTCCGAAACTCAATACTCAAGTAACCGAAACCCGAACTCCCAAAATTCGATGATCCAAAAATCGGAACCCGTTACTCGATCATTCGCAACCCGAAACCTGAAATATTCCAACAAAGGGCAGAATTCAATTACGCATGTGTTCGCTACAACATTTACGTAATCGCGATAATTTTGTAAAAAAAAAATAGTACGAATAGAAAGATTTCTGTTTATCACAAAACTTATTAAAAAAAAATAAAAACAAAATCACCATAATCGTTAAAAAATAGACGGCAATAACTGAAAATTACCAAAAGTATTCAGAAACGGTAGGAAATCAACAGAAAATGGTCAGCCATTTCTGATTCGATTCAATTGGATATCGAGCCCTCTGGTAAAATGTCTTTAGTCGATGCAAAAATTCTAGTCAAGGAATATCGTAAAGTTTCGGTCGATTATTGATAAACGTCTTACAGAAGGAGAAATTTAAAAAATTGTGAGAATTCATGAATTTTGAATTGACAACTCAGGTCGCCGCCATCTGATTTGAGTTGAAAATAATGCTTTTTCAAAAATAAAAGTTATATCATATAACAGTAATTTGGTGACGCTAATTTTATAAATGAGATCAACAAATTTTCTCGCCTCCATCTTATTGAGTTAAAAATATACTTTTTTAAAATATTTTTTTAATCTTCTCGCCTCCATCTTGTTGAGTTAAAAATAATAACTTTTAAACAATTTTTAAAAAAGTTGTATCATATAAGGGCAATTTGGGGGCGCTGATTTTGAAAATTAGGTAAAAAAAATGCCGCCGCCGCTGTTTGCCTAAAAAACAATAATTTTTCAATTTTTTTTTCATAATTTTTCAAAATTTAGGTCGATCATTTCTTTGTAGTCATATTGTTTCAGTAAAACTAATATCTTTTTAAAAATAAAAGTTATATCACCTCAAGCACCTACAAAAAAAGATTTTTGTTTTATGATTTTTTTCCTAATCATTGAATTCGATTCTAATTATCATAGAAGTTGTTGAGACCTAAAAAAATGCTCAACCCAAAATTTGAGCCTGATGGGACAGTTGCTAAAAGGATCGCGGAACAAAACTCAGTTTTTTTCTAATATAGGTGTTTATATTAGAAAAAAACTGAGTTTTGTTCCACGATTTTTTTCCTAATTATCGAACTCGATTCTAGCTCACACAGAAGATGTGGAGGCCTAAAAAATGCGCACATCAATATATATACATTAATGTTGATGTGTATTAGGGGCGGTCGATAAACCAAAATATTTTATTTTCAAAAAACCTGACCATAAAATAAAATATTTTTGTAGCAAATTTTTATTTTGTCATCTCTTTCTGCCGCCTCGCTAAAAACTGTGTTTTTTACGGATTCCTGACTCAGATGCCGCTATCTTCTTAAACTTTAGTTCTAATGATTTTGTGTCTGAGAAAACTTGTGGGAAATTTAATTTTTAACAGTTTTTTCTGTATCTTAAGTGCAACTGATAATTTTGCCAAATTATTAAGATGCCTGATCTACTTCGCCGCATATGCTTTTTACACTGAAAATTGTTTTTATACAGATTTTTGCTATCACATTAATCTTTTTGGTTGTTGCAAGGGAACAATAATTACGCGTCGAATGAAAATAATTCGCACCTGTCGTTCAATTCGCTTCGCCACAAATCCTGTTTTCGCTCAAAATCGTTTTATTATATTGTGGCGAAAAAACTTCGCAGATTGAGTCACTTTTAATTTTATTTTAATTGTTTCATAAATCTACGTCTTTTCTATTTTATTTCGCTCCAAATGATAGAAAGAGTTCGCCATAATTTTATAAAACAGTATTGAGCGAAAACAGGATTTACGGCAGTGTAACAAAGCACATGCGGCGGAGTAGATCAGGCATCTTAACAATAAGGCAAAATTATCAGTTGCACTGAGATACAGAAACAACTGTTAATATATTTATTATGTAAAATAAATTTCCCACAAGTTTTTCTCAGACAAAAAATCATTAGAATGGTAAGAAGATACCGGCATCTGAAGTCAGAAAACCGTTTTTGGCGAGGCGGCAGGAAGAGATGACAAATTAATAAAAAAAAAATTCTACAAGTTATTTTATTTCTTCAATATGCCACTTTTGCGGGATCAGGAGTTATGAAAATAAAATATTTTGCTATATCGACCACCCCTAATGTAAATGGAAGGACCGCGTCTGATCGACAGCCTTTTTCGATTCTATAAAGAAATCAAAAACAAAACAATTCTATTATACATTTCTTACAAATACTTGCAAATCCTTTATTAACTTCAACAACAAAAAAATCAGCACCCGTTTTTAACATTCTTCAACAACACAGCTAATTTCTCTTATTTGCACGTTTTCATATGCCATCGCAAATTTGACATTGTCGAAAACTTTTTTGTGCACGTCGACTTTTTGCACTTCATTTTTCGTCCACACTCCCAGCGTTTATGAAATGCATACATTCTGGCATGTATGAATGTTCGATTGCACGTGCAAATAATTCGATTGGATATGTTTTGTATTTCGGACTTGGTTCTGTCCGAAGAATGCCAATGAAATGTATCTGGAATGATGTAAAAAGAAAACAGAACCGTTGGTGTTTGGCTAATGAATGTTAGTGAAATTAAACAGAAAAAGCTAAAGCGAAATTTTTGCCATCGATATATTGTTTTTATTAGGGATAGTTCTAAGAAGTCGAGTATCTGAAACGCAAACTCAAGACCCGAATCTCTCGGTTACTCGAAACTCTTGCCGAAACCCAAAAGCCATGTAGAAGTCCATAACCCGAAATGTTGTAAAAAATAGTACGAATAGTGAGATTTCTGTTTACCACTGAGGTTGGATCTTGGGCCATCTGGTGAATTTCTTTAGTCAATGCTGGACGATATTCCGTCAAGTTTCGTTCGATTATTGATATTGAACGTCTTACAGAGGGAGACATTTTAAAAAATTCTCAGAATTCATGAATTTTGATTTGAAAACTCAGATCGATATATTTTTTCGCAGCCATCTTGTTTAAGTAAAATACAATTAATTTTTAAAAAATTTTTAGAAAAGAAAATTATATGATAGAAGGTTAATTTTGGGACGCTGATCTAAAAACTAGGTCGATCATTTTTTTTGTAGCCATGTTGTTTC
>JANTEX010031333.1:0-10480 GCA_024741295.1 Macrocera vittata
TGACGTTGTTGGTACATTAACATCAATTGATAAGACTCAGTCTTATCTATTGTTGTTGATGTACCAACTAAGTCACATAAAATTGAGTTCATTATCATCTGTAATGTAAATGAAAAAAATGAATATAAATTAAAACAAATGAAATTTGAAACTTAATGGATCGTGTTTTTTGAAAATACTTTGTAATTTTTTTTAGTCTGTTATCTTATCTGTTATCTAGATAATTTTTGGGCATTATCTGTTATCTGTTATATAGATAACTTTTTTTGTCATTATCTGTTATCTTATCTAGATAACTTTTTTGGCCGTTATCTGTTATCTTATCTAGATAATTTAAAGTTATCTGTTGCACAACACTGTTTATATGTTCAATATGCTTATGCGTGCATCAAAAGGCTAATTGAGTAAATACTTGCATTATATCACAATATACAACATATCATATTCAAAATACTCTCGTAGCTTATATTTATCATGTCGCGAATTTTTTAATTGCCTTAACATATGTATATGTATCTAACGTTGAAAACTTCTTACTACATCTAACGTTGAAAACCTCTTACTAATGTTATAAGCCTCTTACTACATGTTCTGCATCTCACTCCAAGCTAATTTAATCTTTTAATATAACCCCTTTAAAACTATATAAGCCACATATTTGCTCCATTTTGTCTAATTAAAATGCGAATTACTGCCTTCTGATTGGTCAGCAGTTAAAAGTGTCACAATAAGCATGCAAATCTTGTCTGTCTTCTGAAATCAACCACTGCGCGTAACTGGCATGAACAACGACCTATCTTCAATCTATTCTTGGGCAAAATCAAATGGCTTAACATTAAACGCACTCAAGTCCCAAGCTATTGTGACCCAGGGACCTAACTTAAGAATTACGGAACCAGATTCTTTGCTTCTCGGTGGTGACAGAATACTGTATGTTAGCGTTGCTCGGAATCTTGGCATTCTTATAAACACTTGTTTAGACTGGACTGACCATGCTCGCTATATATCTGGGTAACTTTTTTCATATTTGAAAAGCTTATGGCTTCACTGGTCCATTACACCGCTAGCGACTAGACGCACATTGGCTATTTCGCTCTTAATCCCGGCCATAACTTATGCTGACGTGGTTTCTTCAAGCTCTATGAACTCTGAGTGCAAGACTATTATTGGCCGTGCATTCAAATCTTGTATGAGATATACTTTTGGCATTGGCAGATATGACAGCGTTTCATTTTTCGTCCCATGCCTCTTGGAATGTGATATTTTTCGACAATCGATCATCGAAATTGCAATTATTTATTCACAATAATATTACACGGAAATCCACCGTATTTGAAGGACTTTATTACTCACAGTTTGTGCTCTCGGACTCTCAATTTGAATATACCAGTGCATAGAAGTTCTTCAAAGGGTGATTCGTGTTTTGTTCGTGCGGTTGGCTTGTGAAATTATTTGCCAATTCAAATAAAGCAATGCAATAGTCGATTATCAATAATTATCGATATAATAGAATAGAAACGGTTGACCTTTTACTTTTAGCTCACAAAGCTAAGCTGTAACTATCGATATTTATCGATAAATATCGATAAATATCGATGTATCGATAATTTTAGAAAGGCGATTTT
Source organism: Macrocera vittata (assembly GCA_024741295.1). Taxonomy (NCBI): domain Eukaryota; kingdom Metazoa; phylum Arthropoda; class Insecta; order Diptera; family Keroplatidae; genus Macrocera; species Macrocera vittata. Next base: position 1,626 of record JANTEX010031333.1, read on the forward strand.
TATCGATATAGCGACAAATAATCCAGGCCTAGTGTTTTCTATAAATCTGGAGGAAATAGAACAATCAATGTACTACTTCATTAAGTGTAGAATCCTCTCGAGACATTTTACATATTGATCAGCTGACATTTAATGCAGTAATCAGATAACTATTCACAAGAGTCCGTTAAGATAGTTACAATTTTAGCCGGATTTAACCGAAACCAAATAATGCAGTGTCATCAGCAAATACAGCAGAGTGACATCTCGACATGAGGTCTAAATCCAACGAAATTTGATTTTAAAATCAGAGATTTTAACGCAGTATGGTTTTTAATTCACAGGAGAACATGTTTTTCGAATATTACATTTGACAATTACGGGTCGATATTTCTTTGAAGCAGTTAAGTCCTTAGCTGGTTTGAGTATTGGGTCAAACTAACCATCCATGCATTAAAGACGTCCAAGCGGCACAAGCTTGCTAATCGTTGAATGACTTCGGTACGACTGCACGAAGTGTGTATTTTATATCTAAATGACTTCAAGAAGTCGTCATATGACGTCGTGAAGACTACGAGGCGTAGTCTTGATTAGACTTCGACCAAGTAAGACTACGCAACGTAGTCGCCACGACGTCATTTGACGACTTTGCAAATTAAGTTGACGACGTTTCTACGACTCAAAAAACATTCCCCATTTAGGAATTTAAACGGCCTTTCTGCAGTCGTACCGAAGTCGGCCAACAACTAACATGCTTGTATTGCTTAGGCTTATAAGTCAGAAAAATAAAAGCCTTTTTTTCGGCAAATGTGTGATAAGAATATTATTAATACTGTCGTCATCCAGGCTTTTTAATTTTAACGTTGTTAGAAATCTCGAAAGGGAAAGCGAGGCAGCGACCATTGGTTCTGTTAGAGCATCTCCTTTGTTGTGTGTGTAATTTTGTGGGAATCGAAAAATATTTTAGCACTTAAGGTGATTTTAGGTTGTTTATTTTGAATCTGATAAAAATTTGGTGACTAAGCTGATTGTTTGAATTGAAAATTTAGAAAGGTAGTTTATTGAATCCAATAAAAATGTGGTAACATTCGAAAGCTGTTTGTTGGTTTGAAATAAAAATCCTCAGAAAATCTGTTCGTATCGTTATCGTGGCAAGATGTGCATTATGTCTTGCAAGACTTCAGACAAACCAAAAAACTAATTCAAAAACGACGTGAAAAATGAAAATAGGTTTTTGTTTAATTTCGGTTTTACCGAAGCACTTCACATTGTCACCAGCGAATGACGCTAACATGTACACACATTTGAATGGCAACAACATTATATTTTCGCAGAAGCATTGTCAAGAGTGGAATTTTTACTTTTTCGGAGAAAGAAAGATTTGCCGGAAAAGGCTTTTATTTATTTGACTTATATGGCCAAGCGACACAAGCACGTTAGTCGTTGGCTGACTTCGGCACGACTGCATACTGGCCATTTTAATTCCTAAATTGGGATTTTTTTTGAGTCGTAAAAACGTCGTCAACTTAATTCGCGAAGTCGTTTTTTTTACGCCAAGTCATCAAATGACGTCGTGGCGACTACGTTGCGTTGTCTTAGTAGGTCGAAGTCAAATAAAGACTATGCCTCGTAGTCGTCACGACGTCATATAACGACCGAAATAAGGGGTTGTTTTTTGAGTCGTGGAGACGTCGTCAACTTAGTTTGCAAAGTCATCAAATGACGTCGTAGTCTGATTTAGACTTCGCCTTTAAGTCCTCACGTCGTCATTTGACGACTTCTCGAAGTCAGTCTCTATTTAGATATCTTGGGTCAAACTAATAGATGATGCCATGAATACCGAATGCGCATTTGTTTCACGTAGTACCAATTTTCAAAAGATACCTGTCCAAATGTCATTTGGTTTAGTACTTTCTGAGGTATTGAGGTTGAAGTGACACTACTTTTGTGATTTTGTAAAAATGGATCAAAACAAGTTTCGTGTGTAAAAATACCGCCCAAGCTCAGCAATGGCTTGAAAAGTGTTACCCCAGAAATTTTCCGTCGAAAACAAGTATTTGCCGATTGTATTTCATTGTGGTCGTACGACCACAGAACACACTGAACGCAAAAGAGGTGATTAGGACTACACCAGAAATATACAAAAAAAGTATTGAAAAGTGTTACGGACGATCGTAAAGTGAAGTTGCAGGCGATCGCTGATATTCCAAAGGCACTGTTTTTTTTGCCTAGTCATCAGCGCCATCAACTCTCCAAATGATTTCATGATGAGCTTGGACAAAGCAATAAATTCAATGCATTGAATATCAAATGGGAAATTTTTTATGTCTTTAACCAGGGATTGAACCAGGATTTTCATTTTGTGGACTCGTGATGTAGCCCACACGCCCACGCTTAACATCGAGTTCAATAATTTACATGAACATTTGGACATGAAATTTTTTTTCGAATTAGGTGCCGCATTTACTCCGATAGTGCAAAAACAACAACGTATTGTTGAATCCCAGCGTGATAAGAATGATTTTTTGCGTCGATATGTGACGATGGATGAGATCGATATGTGACGATGGCGCTACTTTGCGCCCGAGTCGAAAAGATTGTCTGCTGAATAGAGATTTGATGACAAAAGCCGCCCAACGCATCCAAAGACCTAACAATCGGCCGGCAAGGTTATGACGTCTGTTTTTTTTTGGATGCACAAGGGTCGACTATCTGACAATAGGATAGACGATCAACAGCGAGTTTTATATTGCATTATTAGTCCGAATGAGGGACGAAATCAGAAGTAAACGGCGAAGTAAAAAACACTGTTTTAACAAGACAATGCACTGATTCACAAGTCGATGAAAAGATTGTCTGCTGAATAGAGTTTTTATGACGAAAGCCGCCCAAAGCATCCAAAGACCGAACAATCGGCCGGCAAGGTTATGGCGCCTGTTTTTTTGGATGCCCAAGGGTCGACTTTCTGAAAATGGGATAGACGATCAACAGCGAGTTTTACATTGCATTATTAGACCGATTGAGGGACGAAATCAGAAGCAAACGGCGAAGTAAAAAACACTGTTTCAACAAGACAATTCACGGATTCTTAAGTCGATGAGAACCATATAGTAAAGCCTATTTTTAGTCAAAAGACAAACCGTTTTTAAGAAATGTATAAAAATGTAAGCAAGACGATGGAAAGATTGAATCGCTCTGGAAGGAGAGTATGTAGATGAAAAAAAGTCAAGTTTTGCTAAAAAAATATATTTGTTAGTCCCGGAACTTTTTGACCCAAGTGTTAAAATACAACCTTTGTGCGGAGTCAGCCAACGATTATCGAACTTGTGCCGCTTGGTCGTTTAATGCATGGGTAATGCGTTGTTAGTTTGGCCAATACTTAAACTAGCTGGGGATTTAGCAGCTTCAAAGAACTATCGGCGATAATCCTTTTATGTAATTTTCGAAAAACATATTGTCATGTAAATTCAAAACCGGACTGTGTCTAAATCTCTGATTTTAAATGACCAACCAACCCTTGGAACAACCAAGCAACTCATATAATAACAGCAACGGAATGCTGTTAAATGTTATTTCATCTAGGACGCTAATTTGTTGTAAACATTAGTTTTTTAATTATTTTATAGTTACAGTTATGCTCAGTTTAAGTCAATAACAAGGCGATAAATTAGAGATAGAGCGCCAGGGGTCAACTCGGCCAGTACCGAGACCGGCATCGGTCCTTTGTACAGCTGAGGTTGGAACACAAAAATAGTTTATACCCATGAGTCACTATAGCGCAATTTCCTCAGCTGCTCAGTGCGAAATCTGTTAGCTGTCTCCCTATTTGTTTCAGAAGAAACCCAAAAAGGATCCGGACCACAAGGTCTGCCACTGGAAGCTTCCCTGGCAAGTTTGCCTGTCCTTTTGTTGCAAGCGATACCTGAGTGCCCGGACACCCTCAGTAGAACAACAGACATTCGTTCTGTTTGCCGGTTTACAGCGTTTCTGCATTCGATTAAAACTTCAGACTTTACCGAACATGACCCTAGTGCTCGAAGTACAGTTTGACTGTCCGAGCAGATATAAATACACTGCGCAGCTACTTTTCTGGTCTCTATAAGATCACAGCATATTCTGATCGCTATGACATCCGATTGGAAAACAGTTGTGCGCTCAACGAGTGGTATCGACTGTGTACCGTCAGTGAGTTGCGAATGAATGCCTTCACCCGACAGCCCATGCATTTTGGAGCATCCGTGTAAAATGTTTTCGGTTTGAAATAAAGCGTCCGGATCAAGCCACTCCTCACTACTCAGAATTCTAATTTCGTATCACCTGTTAAACTTGTATTCCTTTTTCAAATAGCTTACTACACCGAGTTTGCTGCGCATTGTCGGAATGAGCTTCCATATCGCTGCAGAGCCGCTTCGTAGTCGTTACGCCATTAGTCGCCATTGAGTTTCAAGTTAACTGCCGTTTCGAAAGCGACAAATTTCACTTGAAGATCTGTCAATAGGTCAAGCAGCACCTCAAGAGCTGCTGTAGTTGCAGAGTGCATAGCGCCAGTTATCATTAGGCAGCTTAATCTCTGCCCACAGCGTAATTGATTCTGTGCGCATGCTAGATCTGTGCGGGGCTACCGTGCAACCATAGAACCATAGATTAGAACAGGCCCGACGAACATGCTGTAAAGCCAGAGAGACATGGGACTGCTAGCTTTTATATTTTTGTAAAAAACTACAATGCCTAGGCTTTCCAAAGACCAGACATTTATGAAAATCAACGAAAACTAACTCAGATGTTACAATTCTAGCGAAAACCTGTAATTTCGTAAATTGCATTGTATTCGAATCATCCATTTTGGCCCTGTTCAACGGTACAGGCAAATCTAAAAATTCCCATGTGACTGCTACTTTTTATATTTTTGTAAAAAACTACAATGCCTAGGCTTTCCAAAGACCAGACATTTATGAAAATTCAACGAAAACGAACTGAGACATCACAATTCTAGCGAAAATCTGTAATTTCGTAAAAGTGCATTGTATACGAATCATCAATTTTGGCCAAGTTCAACGGTACAGGAAAATCTAAAAATTCCCATGTGACTGCTACCTTTTATATTTTTGTAAAAAACTACAATGCCTAGGCTCTCCAAAGACCAGACATTTATGAAAATTCAACGAAAACTAACTGAGATGTCACAATTCTAACGAAAACCTGTAATTTCGTAGAAATGCATTGTATTCGAATCATGCATTTTGGCCCAATTCAACGGTACAGAAAATCTAAAAATTTCCATGTGACTGCTAGCTTTTATATTTTTGTAAGAAACTACAATGTCTAGGCTTTCCAAAAACCAGACATTTATGAAAATCAACGAAAACTAACTCAGATTTCACAATTCTAGCGAAAGCCTGTAATTTCGTAAAAGTGCATTGTATTCGATCGATGCATTTTGGCCAAATTCAACGGAACAGAAAAATCTAAAAATTCCCTTGTGACTGCTAGCTTTCATATTGTTGTAAGAAACTACAATGCGTAGGCTTTCCAAAGACCAGACATTAATGAAAATTCAACGAAAACTAACTAAGATGTCAAAATTTTAGCGAAAACCTGTAATCTCATAAAAATGCATTAAATCTAAACTGCAGAGTTTGACCCCATGTCTTGCCAACAATTCATCTTCCCAAGAAGAGTATGCCTTGTGCTTTTTTAGTGGCAAACCATAGGTGAGTCTTCCAAAGCTCCAATCTTGGAGCTGCTCCTTTCTTGGAAAACAGGACCACTCCGGTTTTTGATGGGTTACAAGTTGATGTCGCATAGTTCTATATGGATAAGAAAGCATTTTCGAAGCCTAATTCGTATAATTTTGCGACGCGGTGCATTGTCGTGATGAAACACTACTTTTTTATTGTTGAAATGTGGTCGTTTTTTTTGGATATCTTCTTTCAAACGATCCAATAATGCACAATAAAAATCAGAATTAATTGATTTTTCAGCTCGTAGATAGTCAATAAAAATTACGCCTTGTGCATCCCAAAAAAACGGTCGCTATCCCAGCTGATCTTCCATTTTGGCCTTCTTCGGTACTCTTGAACCGGCTTCTCTCCTTTGCTTGAATTGCTGTTTCGTCTCTAGTGTGTAGTAGTGAATCAAAGTCTCATCAACAGTGATGAATCGACGCAAAAATTCATCTGGATTACGTTTTAAATATGCCAAATTGTCTCCAGAAGTTATCTAACGAACTCGTTTGTTTTCGATTGAGAGCAAACGCGGCACCCATCTTGCTGACAGTTTTTTTTTATTTGTAATTCATCATGTACAATTTTTTCTACACATCCTATATAAATGGTTACCATGTGGGTGATCTTACGCACTTTCACTCGACGGTCTTCCAAAATGATATCGTGGATTTTATCAATCATTTCTGGTGTTGATACGTCTTTTGGCCGGCCGCTCCGTTTATCGTGAAAACGCTTGTACACTTCATCTAAATTCACTTTAATCTCATCGTTTGTTTAGCCTTTTTAATGTAAGAATCTCATCATTGCTCGATACTTAACTTTTTCATTTTTGAAATAGGCAATAGTTGTTTACTTTGAATATCACTCAAACACAAACCAAATGTTATACTACTATGGGAGTGGAGCCAAGATTAAAAGATGATTATTGTGATAATATTTCTCCCTTTTATGCAGCCTGAAGTGTCAGCTCAAGTAAGAACCAGATTCCTTGAAATACGATAGATCTTGGTGACTCCACACACGTAACTCAAAGGTAGGCTTGTAATTGATTCTTTATAACAATCTTATTTGGGGCTTGCGTTAAATATAGGATAAATTAATATAAAATTGAGAAGTAGATAAAATATAGAAACACCAGTATATTATTTTGATAAATCAAGAAATGATAATATCCCGCTTATTATGAAAGGTTCATGAGATATATTTGCTAAAGTAAATTTTTCTAGCTCATGTGAGAGACGAGTTTATATTATATGGTGATTTTTGGATAGTAATGTTATTTAGTCTATTTTTCATTATATTAAGAAATTTCTTATGACTTGACCACCCCATTATGATCATCTTTCATTTCATCTATAGTTTTTTTTTAATACTAATATGGAAGATATTCCTGCTATAATTCCTACTGTTATAAGACCAACAGCGGTTTCTCTGTGATTATGAGATCTGATAGAATTATCATCATATAATGGTAATATATCGTTATCCTCGAAGAAATGGTGGTGATAACTACCACTTATCGATACATTTTTGTTATCGATACTTATCGTTAACCTTATAAATCAGCCTAACTCATATATCGTCTTGCAATTTAATTTTCCCAAAAATGATATAATATTAAAGTAACTAATTAATAAATGTATATACTAATAATATCTCTGAAGTCACTGCCTAGTACAGGTGGATACCTGATAATGTGCTTTCTTTCATAAATTCAAATGTGTACGCACAAATCTAAACAAGTTTAACATGAGTGAAAAACGTAATTAATTTGTCTGAAAACTGTATCTAAAAACTCTTTGCTTGAACCGAAATTCCAATCTATATAATTATTAAAATGAAAATGAAATTCTAATCTTTTTAAATAGTTTATATCTGTCTGTCAAATTGTGTAATTTATATACATTGCCAAGACAAAATACAATAAAAAAAGAAATAAGAATTTCAAGATCGTCTCGTCTGTTACCGACATTTATATAGAAAAAATAAATAATAAAAGAAACATTAATTCGGTTCTTTTTAAGCAATGAAGAGTTTTTTTTTTATTGGGCTTCATTCATTAAACTACACATATTTATGTAGGGATATACATAGTTTGTCTTTGTATACTTTAGCTGATATATGTGGTCAGAAGAGCGTAAACAATAAAACTTGACATTGTTATATTAATTCATTTAATGATATTAACGTATGTATGTATATTACGGGTGAAAGAGTTAGATACGAGAAATGAAATTAGTCATCCATATTAGATTATGAGTTATGAGTTTTTCTCTGTCAAAAATATATACAACAAATGCACCATCAATTATTAAATAATTTAGAGGTTTCTTAAATCGATACGTTATATTCAATTCGGTTCTTCCTTTGAATCAATATTGTAACATTTACTATTTAGGTTTTGGTGTACAGTGAACCTGTCTGTTTTAATTCCGACGGTTACATTAAACCGTTTTATAAATTCAAACACGTTTGAAATCGGACACGCAACAAATAGAAACTGAATTACTATAAAAAAGGATATCAGACAATGAAATATACATAAACCCATCCTGTGATTAATAATTTAATAATTTATGCCACCCACTATATATGTGTCGTTTATATAAAATACGAAACCATAGAAAAATATGTACATATAGAAAATGTTTCTGCATTGAAATTAATTATTAATTTCGCTATTATATAGCGACAACTTTATATTATATATTAGTTTACTGAAATTTGTATAGATAATTTCTATTGATATAAAACATTAATGTTTTTTTTTTTTACTATATATCGATTTTATATTTTGTAAAATAAATAAAAACATATAGCAAAGAAATATATTGTATATTTAGCAGCATAAAATGTTTCAAGCACAAACTGTTTTGTTATGTATTAATAATAAAAAAAAAATATTTTCCACAAAAAACAAAAACAAGAAAATGTCTAAATAAATTAATCGTTATAACAAATACACAAAAATTACGCTTATTTGAAAATCGAATTGTAAATAAAAATGAAAATTAAATTACCGCAAAAGTATATAAGCATTTCTCAATTATTTTTTTTTATGTGAATTAAAAAAAAAATGTTGGATAGATTACGCAAAAAAAAATACATTTGAGATTTCAATAAAAACAAAATAACAAATATTTTCGAAGT
>JANTEX010031444.1:0-10477 GCA_024741295.1 Macrocera vittata
TTATTTGTCTAATTTATAAACTATGTTAAGTCGTAAATGTATTAAAAACAAAAAATTCTTTCAAATAGCAATCTGAGAAAGTGGTCAAAAAAACCAAGAAATATAATTGGCAAATCAAAAGAAAAGCGTCTTTTCTTTTTCTGTAACCAACAAGACCTTCAATCTGTGACCTCTTAGAGGAAAACAAAAAGCAGAATATACACCAAAAAGGTCGAGAAGACAGTTTGTCTTACCAATCAACAATAATAATAATAGAAAACTCATTACAACCTATGACTTTAATTTTCAAACTTAAATATAATAAAAAATGAAGGATAAAAAAACAATTATTATCTCTAACTCTAATATTAAAATATGAAAAAAAAAAAAAAAACGAAAGGTGATATAATGATGTTACATCCCACTGCTCAAGTCCTGTCACTTCCCAGTAACTTCAACTGTCACCCACATCCTGTACATATATGTTGCTTATACACACAATATTAGCAGCTCAGCATCTTCCAAATAAGCAAGATATATCCAAATTACACATTCATTCCATTTCACACACACACTAATCCAGTCATCGACTATTCTGAACTGCGAATGTGTTCGCAGCAGCAAGATTTTAACGTCTTGTGAGCGCTTATTCTCTTAAGAGTCATTGGTAGCGAGTTCCAGTCAACCAAGCCCCAAACGAAGAAGGATGCATTATAACAGGTTGTTGTGTGAACCGGCAAATTTATGTCATGTTCGGCTGATTACTATAAGTAGAATAGCTTGGTTTGATTTGATTTAAGACCGTTCAACTAAACCATTCCGTGACAGATCGAAAGATTTGTCATTTAGCCGATTTATACATAATATTTTATCATCAGGATGGCAAGTGTAGTGAATTTGTAAGTCGTTCGGAATGCAATTTGACAGTGTGTTACGCAAATCGTTTACCAGGAGTGAAAACAAAAGTTGCCCTAACATCGACCCTTGCGATACACCGACTGTAATCATGACTGTATCTGAGTTCATACCATTCAAACAAACAGACATATTTCTTCCATTAAAATAGCTACGTAACAATGAGACTGAGGTACGATTAAAGCGAAAATTGGGTGAGAGCATTTCGCACAAAACTACGTAGTTTACCGTATCAAAGGATTTGGAAAAGTCAAGCAGCACTAAGAACGTCGCCATACGATGGATAAAACCTTTTTTAATATCGTCTGTTACATTTAGTAATGCAGTCACCGTACTATGCTTTGCTCCGAAACCTGATTGTAATGAACATAACAAGATACGTGAAGTAATATACTGATTAATTTGATCCTTGATAATTGTTTATTTTCTTGGATGGTAGCAGGATCTTTTGCTACCGTTTTAACATAATTCAGTGCCATATGAAAGATAAAATACAATATTTGCATATAGCACAAGATTACTCTAAAAAGATTTGTTTTTGTGCTTGTGACACAAAGTCCATATCTTTTCAGAGAAAAGTAATAGGTAAATTTGGATTACAGCATAATAAAAAAAAAAACAAAAAAAAAAACTAAACAACGTCCTCAATTTAAAAATGCGTATAGCACAAGATTACTCTACACTGACGACGTGCTGATATTTGGGTGGACTTCACATATACACATTGTCTTATAGTTTATAGACCTTTTACAGCTACATGTCAAAAGCAAGTTTCTCTGAATACATAGTGTGAACATGTTGTAGTTGATGAAATTTTCATTGAAAACTTACCATGTTTCACTTTTAATGGAAAATTTCAGAAAAAATTTAGGTCATAAAATAAATAAATAATTGTTCTATTAACTGTTTGCAGCCTACAGTAAATATTGTTGATGATGCATTGCAGAAACATTAAAGCAACCAATTTCGTTCAACGAAAAAGAAACAAATTAAAAATATTTTGTCTCTTTGTGATCAGGATTTTTGTAGCAATGTTTCAGAAACCGATTTCGTTCAAAGAAAAATAAATAAATAATAGACATGTTGTATTTTAAAAGCACTATTGTAGAACAAAAAGCGAAAACCCAGAAATAATGTGGCAACACGTGAAAAAAATTATAAATTACTTTATTTTTGATTCATTTTGACACTGCACGTAAAAAATGAAATTTGGCCGTTAAATTTTAAATTATTTGTGTTTAAAGTACGCTTATTAGCTATTGATCATATTTGATTTATTTATGTTTTAGCAAAGTATTTTAAATTAAAGAATAAGAAGAGCAAGGACATATTGATGGTCATGACAAGTTTATCTCTCCCACACTTCTTACGATCTAGCTTTTATATCATCATCTAATTTCTAGTACGTTTATGGTTATTTTGCTTGCAGAGTACACAAAGTGTATGACATATTGCGTATCGCAACAGTTCTTCTCCGATTTAAAAAAGACAATACTAGAGTCCAATTTGGCGGGTGCTAGTCGTGTGGCACCCTAGTCTCAAAAAATTTACAATTGGAATACATTTTTTTTAGAAAAAGTTTCACAAACAATATTTCGATTGTTCGACAGTTAAATTCTTCGCGGCGACATTTCTTCGCCGATTTAAAAAGAGAGACAATTGAAAAAAAAAATTGTGGTACTCGGGTGGACTCGTATGGCCCACGGGTGAATTTAGACGATCCTCGAAGAACTGTCGCAATGTGCAATATTCCATACACTTTCTGTACTCTGCAATCAAGCAAACCATAAACGTACTCTTTTTTCCGAAGCTATTACTCTGTCTTTCGAAAACGGTTTGAGAATTGGACTGGATTTGTATCAATATATTAATAATTATCGATAATTTTTAAAATTGTCGATAATTATCTCTTTTTTAAATAATCGATACATCGATTGTCGATTATTATCGAAATTTATTGATAACTAATAATAACTATTAATAATGTTTGAAAGGACGGTTGACCATTTTTTCGCTAAATAAAGCGATAAATATCGATAATTATTGATAATTATCGTTAATCGATATATTTTGGATATCGATATTTTTCAATATCGAACAGCCCTATTTGAGAACTGAAAACGGTTCCGGAGCCGAAATCCAAAACTGGTACTGGATCCAGAACCCAATGCAAAATAATATTTTTATATATTCATTTAATAAAATCTCAAGTGAAAAATATTTTGAAAGAGATGGGACACGAACCCACGACCTTAGAATAGGCGGTCCCAACTGAGCTATATTTCATAATAAAATGTGTTTTATATGTTTTGTTTTTTTCCCAAGCAGAACCAACTGATCTTCAAAAATAGAGAGTGTGTTTATTGATGTTTTTTTTAAAGAATTTATAGAGTTTCCCAAGCATGAAAATTTGTCTTTTTTAAAGTGTATTCCATTATTTTATTTTTATTCAGAAAGTATTGCTCCACAGTCCATAGACAATATATTTTTCAGTATTTTGTTTGTCAATATTGAAATAATATTTGGCCAGTTACAAATTAATATTCGGCCAATAAATAAATATATTTTGAAATAGAATCGATCGTGTAAATAAATAATAAGAGAAACATTAATTATTTTAAAGCCCGAATCGGGTTAAATTCACTACCACTCGTTGTGGAATTGTGAAAATAACGTTTTTTTTTTGCTTCAGCAACCAAACTCTAGATGCACTACTTCATCCAGGAATAGAGTGGTCCATATAATAAAAAAGCCAATAAGATAAACGTCACATAACTTAATGCACAAATGGGCTTAATTCAATACCATTTGGTGTCTACAGAGAAAATAATTTGTCAATATTTTATACGTATTGATCAGAAGCACTGCAAAAAATTATTTTATTGGGCCAGCAAATAAATAATATTTAGCCAGTAACAAACTAATTTTAGGCCAATCGAAAATTATTATTTGGTCAGTAAAAAAAAAATATTTGGCCAGAAAAAATATGTAATAAGTCAGAAAAAAAATATATGTTCAGTATTTATATATAGGCTTTTTTGGTTAGACACGTCACAAACTCTGGACCCAGTTATTCAGAAATAGTTCTATATTTCGGATAAGATAATACATCTATTATAGATTTTTTAAAATTGTCCACCGGTGAGCTTTTTTAGTTTTTTTTTATAATTTCATTAGTGTCCTGATGTTTCGCAGCTTCTAGGTTTTGAAATCAAAAAAAAAATTTTTACTTTTAGTTTCTAACAGTTTAATTAAAAATAATTTAGAATGGAAATAAATTGAAATAAATTAAATGTAATCAAATACTTACGAAAAACTATTAAAAGTAAAATAAAATAATTATTTTTAAATAAAGTAATTCAAATTAGATAAAGGAAAATTAAAATACAGTTAAATAATATAAAAAAAACAAAACTTTTAAATTGATTTTATAATTTTATATAATTTTGTTTGGAGTTCAAATTAAACTGAAATCAATAGTGTGTATTGATTTTTTTTTACTATTATTTTATAGTTTTTAACGTATTTTGCAATGGCAAAAACGTTTCTGTTCATCAGCAATTGGTCTGACCGAAAATCAGGCTAAGATAATTTTAATTTCCATACACAAAAACAACAGTATTAAATTTATTATCATATTACTGTGTTACAGCCTAAATCGAATAATACTTATACAAAGGATCCTCGCTTAAATCGATGTCTTTTGTTTAAAATCCATAAGACAAAAATTAGAATTATGAATTATCTAAATTGTATAACTGTGTTATGTCTTAACGTATTTAAATGATGTATATGCATATATGCCGCTCATTCGTAATGCATATACTAATTTTTGTACTGCTACATTTTATTCATATTTTGTTTCTTAGCTAAGTGTATGCATGTGATGTGTGCTAGGTTGAGTTATTTAAAATACTATATTTATTTAAATCTTAATTGAAAAAAAGAAGCTAAACCAAAAACCTTGCCACATATAGATATAATTAAAATGCCATTTTCTGTTTATTCTTTGTTATACCCAATGTAAATAATATTGAAATTCAATGATACATCCATAAAAACTCCATAATAGTTCATGTTTGTTAAAATACTTCTAATGATGCTTGTATTTCCAAACAATCAATTATTATTATTTAAATTTCAGTTCAACTCACCGCGCTGTAATATTACATTTTTATATATAGTTGTCTATAGTAAAGTAGTCAGCCGGTATATATTTAATTTGATTTGTGTTAATTTATTCTGAAAAGAAAACCATCGCGGTGACCAGTGCATTCAAAGATCGTGTATAAAGATTAAAAGAGGCATTATAAAATATTATGCGCTCAAAGTCATACATACTAAATGGTGTGAAGAATGCATTTAATATTTATGTACATAAACTATACGATCGTCAAGTGTTAAATAACGAAAGAAAAAAAAAGGAATTGAGCATAGCATAGATATATGCAAATCAAACCTTGTTTCAGTTCAAAAATTCCTTGAACCAGCTCTTTTTATTTGCGATTTTATTCGTAGACACTTTATGTAAATGTATATAATGGTAGGTGTTGTGTATTGATCTTTGTCAAACATACGCATTACATCTTTTGCAGTTGTTAAATTTTTGTCAATTCTTTCCTTTTTCTATTAGATAAGATTTGTGTGTACTTTTTTTAGCCGTTAGCACTTTGCTGTATCGTATGGTCAAATGGTAATTGTAACTTTTGTAACAGTATTTATATAGTTGAGACTTGACTAGATGTGAGAAAGAAAGTATATTTAATGAAATGAATTAATTTTATAGTGTGGTTAGTGATCAGCATGACAAAATTGCACAAATAATATGTGATTATGCTGATATCCAATATAGTATCGACCTGTAAAAGGTGCATTCTTAATACATTCACCATATACACTGCAAGAAAACTATATCGAAAATATGTACATCCAAAATAGTCGCATTTTATTTTTAATTAGGTTGACCTTATGATTTTTTTTTCCGAAAAATTAGCGGGAATTCATAATTATGCAAAATCATGTTATAGATTTTTGCATTGATACAATGAGTTTTTTCTTTACGTGTACCTATGTAACGGCAATTTTCTAAGAGAGAAAAAATACATAAAACAACATTTTAAATGATAATTTATCCACAATTGAGGAAGTGTTACTTTATACTTATATTGTGCATTTACATATAGAAGAGAGGTTAATTGTAAAATTATTTGACTTGAGGTCAAAGCGGTCATTTAAGCATGTCCATAAAGAATAACAAATAATTTACCTAAACCGCACACTCTCTTCGCAGATAACTTGACGATGACATAAGTCATAGATTTACGTATTATACATATACATACATTGGCTTAAATGAAGTTTTTGTAATACTGTATCGAAGAGTATTTATTTATAATGTATTCATATATAAAATATCTGCCGCATTAAATGAGAAATACAAAAGCTAATTTGTTCAATAACTCAGCTTCATAATAGATCGTGGATTACTTAAGAAGTTTAGTTTTGGTACATACGCAACACTTGTACTTCTTATGTGAAAACAACACATTCAACAAGTCTATTAATATTAATAATAATTTATTTTAAATTTTTTGTAAAAGTCACAATAAGATTGACATTAATTTTAAATTTTACAAGAAAAAAATAATAATACGCTATTAACTATATAAGGAGTGTCATATTGTGATGGAGCGCACGTTCGATATATATATATACATATGTTCTTAAATCGGGCGTGAACACGAACATATTATCGTTCGCGATCATGAGATTTGTTTTCTTTTTTTTATAAATGTACATTAGAGTGTTCCAAGAATCCAAAGGGGTTTTGAAAATTCAAAGTACTCCTCTATATTGTAAATCTACCTTTAATAAAATGAACCTTTTTTTTTGGAGCCGCTTAAAGTGGCGCTTGGCCACTGAAACTCAGAAATTAATAAAATAAAAAATAATTTTGGACATGTTCAGCTTTTTATTAAATAATTATGCATCACCTAATTAGCTTTAAAAAAAATAAAAATAATCTTCAAAATCGTATCAGATTTAAAAAAGTTATGCTCCTGCAAGGATTTAAAAAATATATCATACTTTTTTGTTTGCGAGGTTGTGGATATTTGGGCTGTCCAAAAGCATTCCACATTTGATCAAAGTCAAAAAATGGATTTTTCAAAATTTAGTAGCCGAGCTCCGCTCTAAGCGTATTTAAAAAAAAAAATCATGAAGATCATGTTATAGAGGATTTTTTTTTGATTCTTGGGACACTCTAAGTATCCATAAGATACTTTAGCAGAAACGTTTCATACCTTTTCCAAAACATTCCTCTCAGAAAAATCCAGTTTTTGCCATGGTATATCCGTATGGAATTCCATTGCAGTTTAACTTGAGAAAGTGTCTGAATTTCGATAACCCTTTCGATAAATTCAAAGCTATATGTGTGCATGTATTAGTTTGTTTCAGAGGAACAATTATAAAAATAAAAATTGGAGCGCGTGCTATAATTAATCCGGCACTCATATTTATATTGGAATTCTTCTTCTGAAATTATAAAACTGTAATTGTATGAGTTTTATGTAAATTTATACAAATTATTTAAATTTAACTAATTGCGACAAAAAATTGATCGCGAAAAAATAATAAACTAATTTTCATGTCGCTAAACCGTTCCATTCTGAAGACATTTTCAAAACAAAAAAGAAAATTCGAAAGCATTCCGTAACATGCCATGAATTTTTTTGAGAATTCCGTGAAATTCCGAAAAATTCTTTGATGCATTTCGTGAAATGCCGAAATGTCGAGGCATTGCGTGAAATTCCGAGGCGTACCAAGGAATTCTTCGAAAAATTCTGAGGCATTCCGAGGAAATCTTCGAGGCATTCCGAGGAATTTTTCGAGAAATTCCGATGCATTTCGAGGAGTTCTTCGAGGCATTTCGGATTTTCAAAAGAATTTTGTGAAATTCCGAGGAATTTCGTAAAATTCCCGAGGCATTTTTCTGAGATTTTGAAAATTAAATTGAAATTTTATAATTATGTTATAATATGAGAGATTGATCTAAACATCAATTGAAAAAAACCAAACAATTATCTAAATAACTTGTACAATTGATCCACACTACATACTAGTTAATAAACTGCAAGAAAATATAATAAGCGCCATTTGTTTAATATATATATTATATTTAAATACAAATAGGGCAACAACATCTTTAAGACAAATGCTTTGTTACCTTTAGTGTGTAATCTTGGTGAAGACGGCGCACATTTTCAGGCAGACTTCATTTAAATATTTTGTTAACGATTACAAGCCACTTATATTATAAAACAATATTTTTGAAGAAACTGAAACCGCAATCTCTTGGCTAATGGCAACTTATGTTTTTCTTTTTAATTTTTAATGTAATACAAGAGATAACCTTTTCTTTCGGTTAATAAAATAAAATTGTTATTTATTATATTAACACACATATTTGAGAAGATTGTGAGCTGTAAGTAATTAAGATAAAACACCAAAATATGTATATAGTCTCGGGCTCTTTTAACAAATGAATTATGATTTATAAAAAAAAGTGTATGCTATTTTCATATTACGCAGAAATTTAAGGCCGCAGCGCAACATAAACAGAAAAAAGTCTCGCCAACAGACCATACCGCATTAATTGATGATACAATTTTTTTTTCTCTTGTTATACCACCTACACAAATGTATTTGTATATAGATAAATATTATGTTTAGTTGTTGGGCTCTGAGCTATTGCGGTTGTCGGATAGAAATGTAAGTGAAGATAGAAAAGTATATAAGATTTCTGTGTTGGATAATGAATAGTTTTATAATTATATGTTACAGAATAACGTAATTCAAAAATTTAAAAAAAAAAATGTTTTTTCTTAGATAACATGGGAAGATTTTTTTTGTATATTAATAGTGTATTGGATTTTAATGTCGTTCTATGTGGTAGAGATAAAGTATAGTTTGTGTTTGCAATACATTTTATAATTTCGCATTTAATACAATGTTTCGAAGAAATTAACGAGTTTAAGAATTTTATTGGTTAATGGTAATGTTAGTTAGAGCATACTGTGAATCGTGATATCTATATTTTCAATGAAATGTTTCATTTCTAGTGAGAATTTCTTTATTTCGTAATATCAATTAACTTGTCATTTAGTTTGGGTTAGAATTTGTTACAAATAAGTTATAGCCAATTACAATTAAAAAAAATGAAATTTGATATTTTTTTCAATTTGCCGATAGCACCCACTAAAATAAAAACCAAATAACATAACACGGCAACAAACACAATACGTACTTGTTCTTTTTAAATTTAAAACTGCTTTATTTTTTTCCGGTTTTAATTTATTTTTCTATGAAATAGCCTGAAATTATAAATTAATCTGTGACACCCATAAATTTTTAAGTAAATTTCATCAGTTTTGTAGATACCAAACAATGAGCAACAAAATAGCAATATAAACACAGACTAATTGTAAAAAACGAGAAAACTAATTACTTCAGTTTTCCACTGAAAATGTGCTTTTTTAAACACCACAAGTAATTACAGAATATATAAAAAAGAATAAATTATTTAATAAATAATAAGAAAACATTATACTGGTCGTGTTTATTTTCTAAAAAAAATTATTAATGGATATGAAAAAAAGGACAAATCGAAAAAAAAAATCTAATATTCCAGTTTTAAAATTTCTTTGGAATAAGATTTTTTCTAACTAGTCTGTTTAATTCTAAATTAATTCAGTTATGTAAAGACAGTTGTAAAAAAGAATTATAAATTTAATTTTGAAAATTCTTGTCGAAGCTTTGGGACTCTTTTGTTTAATTTGAAATTGATATTTTATAAAATATTTAGATAAGTACTGTTCATAATTTCTTACATATTGAATTGGGAATTTCCGCATTATCATTAAACAAATTGGTACAGATTGTGATTAACTGTCTAAATTTGTGTGTATTAGCATTCTTCTATGAAGCTAATAGCCAAATAAAAAGACTGAAGTTGATTCTCTTAAGTAATCAAAGTTTATACAATTTAAAGAAGTTTAAGAAATCTCATAATACATCGAACATATATATTATTTCCAGAAAATACTAGATTAAAAGTTAAAATCTTAAATAGTTGTACATATCTCAGTTAAAATGGACGATAAAACTGTTTAAAAAATTTAAAAAACAAAGTTGACACAACTTGAAGTTGTTTAAAATTTTAAATATCAAACTATTATAATTGAGGGATATGTATTATTTTACAGAAAAGCCAGTTTAAAAATTACCAAAAATTTAAATGATTGTGTTTCTGCAAAGAAATATCAGTTTTAAAATACAAAAAAAAAAAAAAAAAAAAAAACAATAAACGGCATTTTTGCTTAAATTGTCTCCAAAAAATCGTAGTAAAACAGTCAGAAGAGTTTTACATTACAATGATATTATATCAAAAAATAATTTTGATACATTGGCTATTGTCGAGGAGGTAATAACTTGAAAATGTGTCTCAAAGAATTCCTCGAAATACTCAAAGAATTTCTCGAAATACTCAAAGAATTCCTCGACGATGTCCCAAGAATTCCTCGAG
>JANTEX010031555.1:0-10474 GCA_024741295.1 Macrocera vittata
ATATATTGATATATTGATATATTGATATATTGATATATTGATATATTGATATATTGATTTATTGACATATTGATATATTGATATATTGATAAATCTAAACGTGGCCCCTTCTCATTCGTCTTCAACCACGAAGACGATTTTATTAAGAAAGTTTTTGAGACGCAGTGTGCTCACAGATGATATCCTCGTAGCCATGGACCAGACGAGACGAAACAGGGAAGGTCTCTATTCCACTTCACTTATCGGACGCTATGTTTGTGTAGAATGATTATCTGGTTTTGGCTTTCTTGCTGCGTTTATATAAGTATCGAGGTTCTGACTGGGCGAGTCATGTTTCGAACTACCTCGTTTAACGGTTTTTGACTACGGTCTTGAAGTCATCGATCACCGCCCGGCTCGTGGCTTTCACTAATCTTTCTAATAAGTTTTGCACAATCCTGTTCAAATTATACTGAGTCTTTTGATATATTTTCTTTGCGTCGTTGGCAGAGCTTCTTTTGACACCTCGACTATAGCAATCTTGGTAAGGAAGATATGTGAGACAACAATTAGTGAGTTATTTTCGAATGTCCTAATAGCAATTGATGCCAAATTAATGGATTAACGAAAAAACTGAGCTAAAAAAAAGAAAAACTAATTACATAACTTTCACAAAAGTTAAATTGTGCACAAACGAAACCATTCCGTAACGGAATTGGACTGTTTGGCGGTCGTGTTAAGCTTGGAGACTAATTTACGATCAATACTGACCAGCATGATATGGCATATGGATCAGAGATTCGATATCGTAGTCGAACACCGAAAGGGGATCGCCAATTGGATAGCCAATTGCATAGTCAATTGGATACCCGATTGGGTACCCAATTGAAAACCCAAATGGACAATTGGACAGTCGATTGGGTACCCAATTGGGAAGTCAATTGAATTTCTGCGGAATTTCTCTGGAATTTCCCCGGAATTTCTCCGGAATTTTTTGGAATTTCCCCGGAATTTTCTTTCGTCGGAAATACACGTGATGGGAAAAAAAATAAAGGTCAACGGGTGTGAGAGCACACCACATCACATACCGTAGTCAAACATACGTGAGAGCAAAAAAATCAATGGTGTGAGAGCACACCATATACCGTGGCGTCAACAAAACGTGGGAGAGAAAAAAAGTCACAAGTCAATAACTCGGCATCTCCTGGAATTTCTGGAACTTTCTCCGGAATTTCTCGGAATTGTCCGGAATTTCTCGTCATTACCCGCAATTTCTCGAAATTTCATTAAATTTCCCGGAATTTCTCTAAAATTTTCCGGAATTTCTCTGACTTTCCCGCAATTTCTTCAGAATTTCTCGAACTTTCCCGAGTAGATAACCTCTGGTGAGATACCCCTGTTTGTATTAAAAGCTCGGCGACATAAGAAAAAGGTTCTCCTCGCCTTTTTTGTTGCAGCTTCCTTATGTTCACTCCAATTTAATTTAGAGTCTAGAATTGCACCTAGATACTTTAGACTATTCGATTTTACAATCGCCGATCCAAATATCTTTGGCATTGTTAGTGGATTTATTACTCTATTTTTTTTTGTAAACAGAACGATTGATGATTTCGAAGGATTCACGGTCAGGCCTTCATCTATACACCACCTTTCGACGATATGCATACCTGTTTGCATACGATCGCTTAATGTCAAGCTTATTGTGCTCTCGAATTTTCGAACTAATAAAATCAGGATGTCGTCAGCATATCCCTGAGCGAATATGTTTTCTTCATTAAGTTTTAGTAAGTCAACGACCTCGTTGCTAGCCGAGGGGCCAAGTGCCAATCAGCAATATATGGGCTGTTATATCTTATTGGAAGGGACACCATATGAACTAGATATGGTTTGGCAGCCAAGAAAAGCCTGATGCAGACATTTGTCAGAGTCTTGTATGAAGAAATTCAGTACGGTTTCGGGTACGTGCTGCATCCTTAGCTGTCTCTTTAGTCTGATGCTTGTCGCAGTTCTTCCTTGTTAGAGCGGGAGTGATCGAATTGTTCAGTTATATTCAGTTTTGTTCCCTGCTTTTTACGCACACCAGCACGTCATTCATCGCCATATACAAAAGTTTATAGGTCAATAGGTACTCGTTTATGTGTAAATATTATAACCGAACAATAATTTTACAAACTTTTCTCTGTGTCATTATAACTTTTTCTGAATTAGAAAATTTTCATAATTTTTTTCCACATATCTATGTACGGTACATGTATGTTATAGTTACTTAAATGCATTAATTACTGCTCAATTATCTCAATATCAATATTGCGATTTAATCTTTTCATAAATAGCCAACAATTTCCTTTTAATTAATATAATTGCTTTGGTTATGCTATCAGTTTTTGTACATTATATACGGCCTACATATCCTATAAACGGACTCATATATGATTCCTCACACTCTTGAAATGCTTGTTATACGAACCAATTATATATTAAAAAAAAAATCGAACAGATTCGGATCTAATTGAGTATATCCTTATTGAAAATAAATTTACTATTATGATAATAGAAACATGGATACGGATACGAGGAGAGATGTATTTAAACGTATATATGAATATAATAAGTATTATGTAAGGACTACATTATAATATTTTAAATTTATTAAAAAACCTTTTTGTCGATCTATTAGATACCATAGAAAATATACATATGACTTTTCATATACAAGAGAAGTATAAAATACGTATGTAACGTACAACCAACGCAGCAGATACATTGGAAATCGTTTTTTTTTTATTTCTTTAAAGCCATTCCAAGCAACACAATGAGATTGGTCGTGGACTGCCGTCAATTTGACTATCGAATCGTTTGTTAGTCGTAAAGACGTCGTGAACCGACTTTGAGGCGACGTCAAATGACTACGTTGCGTTAATTAATCCCACAGTCGGAAGATGACCTAAAAACGACTGCATAGTCGAGCCGTCGTCAGCAAACGACCAACCTTTTTATCTTGCTTAGAATATAACATACTTTCTTGTGGATTGTTTTCACATTACTGAAAATTTTCTTTAAATTCCTACTTACAATAGCGTCTTTGATATTTTTGCGATTTTATTGAGTTACATAATTGTATATGATTTAATTCTATTAAACTTTTGCCATATTTTCTATTTTCCACCAATGCTCTAAAATTGTATCAAAGTGTATATCAAATAAAAGATTGATATGATTCCTGCCATGGCAGTCATATCTTCCGTTGTTAAGGAGAATAATAATATTAACAATCTATTGAGTTGAGAGATTGGTTAAGTTCTCCAAATATCCTCTTCTATTGTACATATATTGAATTTCATTGTATATACATGAGCATATTATACACAGAAATTGCCATAAATTCTATCTCGAATAAAATACAATATACATACAGTCTAAAGTAAGGTACTTTACCTCTTGGTGAGTGATTGAGAATGATTCTTCATCGTTGATAAGACAACAAAGACAACACTGAAGATCTAAAGATATGACGGCGAAACTGTACTACTTATAAATATATACGAGTGTAGGTGAGAGTCTATGTATCAAAGAAACAGGCAGTGCTGCCGTTTAGGTAAAATTGTGCTGAAGCGAGTACAAATTTAAAACGTTTGTTTAATATGAAAGTTAACAGTTTATCGAACCGGATCATAAACTAATAATGTACCCCGTCAAACACATTTATTAAGTGTCCACAAAAAGTCTGTAAAGTTTTTTGCCTTAACCCGCGGGTCTAGTAACGTTTGGTCTATGCTTATGTGATCGGACTAACCTAAGTTGGGTTTGAAAATAATATTTGTTTGTACTAGGTCCAGAATTAGCCCACAATGGGTCTGAGTCCTGCAAAGGATCTACGGTAGTTCGGGTTATATTTTAGAAACATTGGGCTTAGATCCAACCCAAGATCTGCTGTAAAAGCTTTGAGCCCAAACCCACCGTGAACTTACTGCAGGCACATTGCTTCAGAGCTTCTTTAGAGACTTTGTTGAAACCGATCTAAACTCATTGTAGGCACACTGAAGCCATATCCAACGGAAATACAACATAGACACATTGAACCTAGTCGGCTCGGACCCAACCCAAAAGCTACAGTTGACTCTTTAGGGCCAAACCCACTGTAGACCTACTGCAGACACTCTGAATTCAGAGCTACTTTCAACCCATTGGTCAAAACTCACTGAGTTCAGGCCAAAAGTCGACGCAAACCAACCATATTGTGCCTTGATCTAACTAAGACAAAGTGCTGACGCTACCCAGTTGACGCTTTGAGCCCAAACTCACCGCAGATACATTGGAATCAGTACCCTTTAAAAGTTCTCAGATGGCACTAATTCAGAAAGAAAACCTCCTTTTTTCTATTTTGCAGTCAGATGCTCACCTGGCAAATGTATGCGAATCGCATCTATTCATAATCTCTAGCTCCATAGACGAAATTAACGCCAAAAGACAGTGACCATAACATTCATATCTGACCTGCTACATACACCTTTGTAAGCGTTATCACCACATCCAATAACAGCCCGAGAAGCATACGCCGAACTACACGAGATAATTTCCAAATTTGTACTCAAAATAGCATAATATAACCATAACCATAAGCACTAGATTAAGACACATTTTGAGTTTTTACTATTTTGAGCCTTATTATCCATGTGGCCTCTTTTAGTGCATATCAAGACACATACACAACTTAATTTAATAGTAAAGTACACTATGAGCCTTATGTGAGTGCATAAAGCATAAATATATACTCAACGTGTGTCATCTAACCTAGAGACTTTATTATAGAGTATTAGAGACACAATATTCCTTACTTGAGTACTTCTGTTACAATAAACCAAACCTTATAACCAATTTTGGTCCATATCTATACAGTGCATAAGTTTAAGAAATTATTTCAAAAACGAGTACTTTTAGACACTATGTAACTTATTTGAGTAGAAAAATACACTTCTGACCATGTGAGGGTATATAAAAGATCAATATACACACTAATTGTGTCATTTTGTCTAGAGACGTTATAGATTATGTGAGGAACTATGTTCCTTACTTGAGTACTTCTGTTATATAGTAAACAGAGTCTTGTAACCGTTTTCAGTACATATGTACACAATAGTAGTTTCCCACAGCTAGTAGCACTGATTTAACTACATTTGCTCCCCAAGCACAACTCTCAGTTGGCTCTTCCTAAAACGGTGTATTAAAAGGATCACTGGTGTGCACTCAGAAAATACTCAAATACTTTTATGGTGTCACTTGGTAGCCTAATGCAACTATCTTTCAAGTATGGTTCTGTGAATTAGCGAAATACTTCTGTGCCCCACAGCTAGTTGCTGTGACAATAGAGATTTCTCAGCATTTGCTATGTTGCAAGTTAATCTGAAGGAATTTAGCTTGTGAACTAGCGATTCGAATGTTAATTCACATTAAAGGTAAAGTTTCCATACTTGGTGAGTGGATTTTGTCATCCACTTTGTCGAAACTAAAAGAGAGTGACTGCGCAGTTTATCTCTAAACTTAACGTCACTGAAGGTGACACGCTCTTTGTGTGATCCCCTTTTTTGACACATCTAAAGATGGTGGTGTGCTGGCTTGGACTGGCACAGCTACGGAACCATCTACAGATTTGGCAGAAAAGCTTGTGCTCCCACCTGGATCCTTAGAAGATCCCACTATGCCTTAAGTATTGCGTGCAGATTGATTTGGCGACGAAACCATTCGATTCGATTTTAATGGTATTGCTACCGGACTGTAGCTACATATGGAGGTTCCGTTGGATGCCAACAGTACTGGACGCCAACAGTACTGCAATTGTATATGTACTTTAACCTCGTTAATTTTTATATTTATAAGAAAAAATAAATAAATTACGACGTAAAAGGCTGAAAGAGACTCATTGGACCCCAGACAAAAAAAATCAAATTATCGGAACCATTTTTTAGTACCAATGACATTTATTGGTGGATCCAAGATGGCATCGGATTGTTTTAAAAAATAGTATTTTCGGTTTTTTGGGTTTGCCTGGTCCGAATTCGACATCAGATTTTGAAAGTTCAAAATGGCGGTAATTTATTTCAAAATGTCATCTGACTGTTTTGAAAATGAATATTTTGGGGTCCTGGGGTAGCGGTCACTGATTCCGAATCTGGCATCGGATTTTCAAAATTCAAATGGCGGATCAAAAATGGAAGTCATTTTTTTCAAAATGTCATCGGATAGTTCTGAAAATTATTATCTTGGAGTTTGGAGCTCGCTGATTCCGAATCTGGCATCGTATTTTCAAAATTCAAAAGGTAGGATCCAAGATGGCGGTAATTTTTTCCAAATGTCATCGGATTGTTTTAAAAAAATAGTTTTTTTCGTTTTTTTTTGTGTCTCTAATTCCGAATTTGGCATCTGATTTTAAGAAATTCAACACCCAAGATGGCGGCCAATTTTGAGTAATAAAATGAGTGTTTTGTAGTTCTTGAGGTCGCAGATTAACTGAATATGGTCGGTGACGTTTAAGTCTTGCCCAGTTTCTGACGGTCGTTCATTTCAAATTCATTGGCGGGCACTGGGGTTAAGACGCCATTCGATCCATATTATTGTTTGCAACATTCGCGGATACTGGATTGGCCTTTGGCACAAACTTATTAGCCTGAGGTAAGGCCGGAACTTCACTTACTAAACAGAACTGTTTATCTGCACTCACATTGGCCATGGGTAGCTTACGACCACTATTTCCGCCGTCCATTGGTTCACTTTCAAATGTTTTCTTCATGTTGCCTAACGCATTGTTCTAATTATGTCTGTACGATGTTGATTTTCTTTTATTCGGATTTATCTATGACGGACAATTGCTCGCGTTCTGCTTCTGGATAAATACCAGAAATTTGTGATCGTTTTAGATTTTCGGTGCGACTATTTTCGGCACCGATTCGCTTTTATATCAATCGTTTTAGCGCGTTTCATTTTCATTTTCACGTTCGACTTTAATATGTCGCTTTTCATAAAAAAAATTGTTTTTTTTTTTGCTGTTTAGATCAAGTATTGCTTCCGAACTATGAATGTTATTGTAGAAACTTTTTTGGAGCATATTGCAATTTTGACTCGATAAATTGACGACTTTTCGCATCACCTCATGTGCAAAGTTTAGGAATCCAAACCAGTACTAACTCTTTGAACTACTTTTGTACCAGTCTATGGTACAGAACGCTAGAACGGCGCCGGCTTTTCATATATTTGTTTATTTTAAACTTTTCATTAATTTTTAGCGGTCTGGTTTTATGTTGTTTTTAAATGTTCTCTTATTATTTGTACTTCAACTTATTGTTTAATAAAATGTTCTTTGGCAGAGCAGAGAACTCGTTGAAATGTCACGAACTGACTTTAAATCGACGTCAACTTACATGTGCAACGATTACGTTCCATAGTCTTATTGAGACTACAGCGAAAAAATTAACTTAAAAAAACTTACTTTTCAAATAGTTACCAAGCAACACAAGGAGGTTAGTCATTGACCGACGTCAGTCTGACTCCGCAGAGACCGTTTATTTATACCTATACATAGGAAAACTTTCGTGAGTAGAAGAGACGTTGTAAATCGTTAACTGACCACACAAAGACGACGTTGTGTAGTCTCACTTGGTCGCTGACTTACGCGACATAGTCGTTGCGTGCACAGTTTACGACTTTGTGAAGTCGGCTCACGACTTCATTACGACTCTAAAAAGTGTCCACATTTAGCTTTAAAAAAAACGGTCTCTTCGTAGTGGAATCGATGTCACCCTTCTTGCGTTGCAGAAATTTCAGTTTTTTTTTAAATGGCAACACTGCCGGCATCATAGATTATATCTTTTCTAAAGAAGTTATAGAATACATACATAAAGAGGATATCGATTTTTATTCATTTTATATTTTGATGCCTTATATTGTAACCCATGGATAGAATAACCCTGAGAGGTAAAATTTTATTTATTCTTTTAAGACGACAAATTGTAGATTATGTCATTTTCTAAGCAAACTGTTCATCTTATACTTGTATCCTTGTATATTAGGTAAAGTTAGACATATAGCGAGACGTTGTGAATATATAGTTGATAGGGGTTGAAAAGAAAAGATATTTTTATATACATCGTCGTCCTATTTATATACATATAAGATGTAATATACATATGTACCATATAATGTGTTGTCTTCACATAAATAGAAAAACAGCTGGGAATGGAAAATTGTATTGTAAGTGTACTTATAGGTACTCACACAACGACTATTATATACGATTCAATATATCATCAGGAAAAAAGCGAAATAATTTTTCTCGAGAATATAATGTGCGCGTGCGGTTGTTGATATGATTGGGATGCGATGGTTAGAGTGGTTTCTGCTTTTATATACCTACTGTTATGATGTGTATTTATTTGTTAAGATATTGAGAAAGAAAATAAGTTGACATGCCGTTTGCTAAAGCGTATATAAATACTTTGCAATGTGTATATATGTCAGTAAAATGGGATTTTTTTTCTTTTTGCCTCGTCTTTTAAGCAAAGAAATGTTTATTTGACAAGTAACATAATAAAAGAATGATTACATACCGAAACTTCAAGTTTTTGGCTGGAAATATTTCGGGAGACTTTGTAAAGCTGACGTAAAATTTACCCGGTAGACCGAACGCTAATTTAATACTTACACATTGTATTGACTTGAATGCTTTTGAAAATTGGATTTGAATCGTTGTTTTGTGGTGTGGTTAAACTAGACTGGAAAATATGTGTACTCTATTTCATCGGGTGTTTGATTGGCTGTGTCACATAAAGAATCCGATGGCGACTAACATGTTATTATTATATATATTTGACATTTAATTAGAAAAACCGAATTGAATCGAAAAACTATGTATTCATTAACATGCCGCAAAAACCACAATAGATTGGTCGTTGACTGACGTCGTTTCGTCGTCACACACCCAGTCAGCACACACTATCTTCGGACTTTCTTTAAGGCGACTAAACGTTTCTTAAACTCATAAGAGATGCAAGATTACTTCAGGCTTTCTATAAATAAACTTACCAAAAACCACTTGGAAAAGAACATAGATATGTCAGTGATCGTGAGGCATTCTCTAATGGCTCTTCAGTAAGAATAACAATTCTTCTTTTCAGAAACTTTTTGGGTTTGCTTAAAGAATTCTTTTCAATGATAATTCTTTTTTTCAACTAAAGATTCAAGATTACTTATCTTTAAATTTCCTTGCAAAAGACCACTTAAAAAGGACATACATAAGCAAACGTCTTGGAAAACTATTTGACTGTTTTTCTGTAAGTACTGGATAAACACTTTTCCTAGTATTCTTTAAGTTGACTTTGAGAGTTCTGATAGAAATAACATAGCTTCGGAATCGACCAGAATATTATAAAAAAATGTCGATGCAGAAAACCATTTATGCGTCAACTTTTGGTGGGGGACGGATAGGTTCCCGCGTATTTTGCGTTGCTTTCATCACACGAACATCTTTATGAACAGTTCTGTAAATCCGCAATCGTTTCGTCCTGTAGGGTGGAATACCAGAAGTTCGCTAAAGTTCTCCGACTTCCGCCGCTAGAGACCCTAGTGACCCACAAACTAAAGACCTCAATGAACAAACCAACAAACTTGTCGACAAATACGAACGTGCAAAATGACGCACACACCAGCATAGCGCCACTTTAAACTAAGGCCCAAAAATCTTCGTCGAAAAGGATACATAATTTCATCTCAACCATCATTACTGGCTCAATGAAAACTTGATAAATGTCGAACGTATAGAAAACCGCCTGAGTAATTTCCCTTCATAAACATAGGAAAGCGACTTCATTATCCTATCGTCCGATTTCATTGCTCTTGCCGATTGCCAAATAGATCGAAGAACTAACTCGTCCGCTAATTTCGGGAAACGCCAAATCGACACCGTTTCAAAAAAGCACAGAATTAGAGGCAATTAACCTCTATGGTATTAATACCAAACGACTGAATCCAATCCTGCAGAACATTGCGATTCAAACATTTGAGAGCGTTTTTGTTAATCCGATATCGCTTTTTAGGGTGATATTGGAAGCCATATATAGTAATGCAACATGGCTCCTGATCTGCAGAGTGAAAAACTACTACGGCTATTTGGAAGACAGAACAGTATTCAGACGGCAGACCGGTACATCCAGTCGCAAATGGTATCAGAAATGGGAACTGTTATGTTTCTGCGTATGGACGAGTTATCCGCCGAGGCGCTTGGGGTAAGATGAAAACGTATTTAAGCTCAGTAATAGAGCTGGGCGATAACAAAATACTATCGATAATTATCGATAGTAAAAAATTTCCGACTAACTGTTTATTATCGGTAGTTATCGGTAGTTATCGGTAGTTATCGGTAGTTATCGGTTGTTATCGGTAGTTATCGGTAGTTATCGGTAGTTATCGGTAGTTATCGGTAGTTATCGGTAGTTATCGGTAGTTATCG
>JANTEX010031666.1:0-10473 GCA_024741295.1 Macrocera vittata
CGCTTGGGCATCTGCTGTGTAACAAATTGACCCTCATGCCTCGACTGCACTGCGTCTAATTAATTTGCCACTATAGTGGCAAAATAATTAGACGCAGTGCAGTCGGGGCATGAATGGCAATGCGTTACAAGTTACATCCTTTGCACTTGCACACGTACTCAATGGTCTGCCGATCAATGGTCGGTGATTCCGTTTTCTAAAAGTTTTTGTTTTTACCTTGATCCTATTTCCGATATGAACGTCTCTTCTATGGTTATTCATCGGGTGTCTGCTCAGATATTGCGCGTTTTTTTCTTCAATCGACTAGTCTCGAAAATGGGTCGGCTAAAAAACTTTTAGCCTAAGCAAAAAACGCACTACTCATCGTTCAAGGCAGGCGCATTGTTGATGACGGTCCATTTCTAATTCGAATTCAAGTCTCGTATGGTATATACCAGGCATTTTGAACTAACGCCTTCTTCTCGGTTAGACAGTTCGTCGATGATAAATTTCTGCTCAGAAATGATATAATCCGTTGATCAGTCGAAAATGTAATCCATCACGATTCCTAATGAAACAGTGGCGATGGCCCACTACAACTCGAGTTCGATCAGCCAAATTTAAAAAAAAAAACACGCGTAATCAATGCAAGTATTGCGATGGCTCTTAATAACATCTTAGCATGAATAGTTTAGCCGGTGTATGTTTGATACCATCAGCCGGCAAATGACGATCTAGAAACTATTGATCTCACGACTTTAGATCAAAAGTGACCAGAAATCGACCTTAAGTGACCGAAAATCGACCATAAGTGGCAGGAAAGCGAACCGAAAATCTTTCGGTAGATTTCTGGGCCTTTCCAATAACTTACGAAAGTCGCGGCGATGACAGGTACCCACGACTTAACGTTGCGATACGCATAGGAATATAACCTGAAGTACCTTGAACACGAATTTCTCGGAATTTAAATAATTTGATGCAAGTACTCAATTCAGGTTGTTGTTCTTGAACCTTTCTGTTGAACCGAATATATAACTGGTCGTATTTCGGCATCCTGCTAGCATCGATTTCATTAACCGCTTGTACAGACACATATTCCTTACAAAGTAATCTTAATCGTATCAAGTACAAATCCCGCACTTCGACTGCGCCAGAAATGTTTCCATCGTCAATTTGAGTAGCCTTCTCTTTGCGTTGGTTCGACTATCTCTACAATGTCGTATCTCGTTCGAGTTTTTCGTGCATCGTCTTCTGTGTCGCTGTTGGTGTTTTTGTTGCGGTTGTTGCAGCAACAAAGCAATTAAAGTCTACTACTGCATATTGAGACTAGGGAATATAGCCACTTCTTTAGGCTTGTGTCATGAATCCTCTCCAAACAGTGTGGTTGATCGCATGTAGCTGTTTCTACAACCCGAGTCAAAAATTGTTTTTAACAATGCCGGTGTTGCGATGGCTTCCTTCAGTATTCAATTCGTAGGACGAACGTGGTCAGCTGTCTTAAGTGATTCTGTTTCATTGCCCAATTCCGAAATAAATCGCCCAATTTCCTAGACCCAAATAAGTTCTCATTTCGTCTTTGCTCGGTTTTATGGTTGCAAACATCTTAGCGTGTATAGTTTATCCGGTGTAGACTTCGAATTATATCCTGGTCCTGCCGAGCGGGTAACTACTTGAGGAATTCCTGGGACAACTCCCGATGAATTCTCAAGGAATTCTCGAGGAATTTAATTCTCGAGGAGTTGCGAGGGATTCTCGAAGAATTCCCGAGAAATTTTCGAAGAATTCTTGAGGAATTCTTTGGCACAGATTTTTGTCGAGTGGTTACCTCTCGGGTCCTGGAGTACTTAGAACACGAATTGCTAGCAATCTTGCAAATCGATCTAAGGACTCGATTCAAGTTGTCGTTGTGCTCCCATTCCTGGTAGCACTGTTTCCCATTCATTAACCGCTTCTACGGAAACATGTCCTTAACGTGGTAATCTTAGGTTACAATTTGTGTAATTCCACTGGGTGTATGGCGTTTTTCACGTTCTAGCACCGAGCCCGCTCTTAACTGGCATAGAAATGCTGCATTGTCCAAACTGTTTACATTTCACTTTGCGCTGTTCGACTTTCTCTATAATGTCGTATCGTCTTCTGTAACGATATACATCGTCTACGCAGTGGTTGAACTACAAGTCTAACCACCAAATTAACCGCAATCTTAACAGCGAGACTTTTTAGTTTTTGCAACGTTTTCTATATCCGTGTCGATCACGTTTTTCACCCATGAGGGCATATGGGTAGCGTATTATAGGTCCGAAAGTTTTCGTCTTTGCTTCTCTCTGAGCCCCTGTTTTTGCTTTCGCTTTCGGGATGAAATTCCTCGTGAATTAATCGGTGTTGTTGTACGTCGAGTCCGAATCGATTAGCAGCGCTACCGGTACTCCATTATCAGCTCATTGTCTTCGCTTGATACCGGCTCGTTCACGTTTTTAACCGCTGCTATTCGATTAGCCATTTTTTGCAAAATGCCCGTGGTTCCATTTATTACATATACGATTTCTTGTCGAACCCTTCGGATCATTGGTGTAGTGAACCTTATCATTGGTCAGTCTGCTTCATTTTTATAAATTCTCCATCGTTTTCCGTAGCTTCCTCGTTTTCACTTCCGTTCTCCGCCACCGACTCTTAATTGCCCGTTTCCTTCGTCTGGCATTGGTTTTCGATCGAATTCGAATTCAAGTCCTGTTACGTTTAGGTATATACCAAACCTTTTAACCGCCCAAACCAGAGCTTGGTTGCCGCCCTACCTATGACACAGATTTTTGCTCGCAGTTTTAAGAATTCGTTGATCGGTC
Organism: Macrocera vittata; assembly: GCA_024741295.1. Taxonomy (NCBI): domain Eukaryota; kingdom Metazoa; phylum Arthropoda; class Insecta; order Diptera; family Keroplatidae; genus Macrocera; species Macrocera vittata. Next base: position 2,820 of record JANTEX010031666.1, read on the forward strand.
AACAAAAAAATAAATAAAACTGACGATACACTGGTTCAAAATATCTCAATATTGCCAATGTTGCGATGGCTTCCTTTAATTTCTTGACAACCGCTTAAGGGGCGCTTGTCCCTTCTTATTTGCCGTCGATCTTGGTCATTTATCTAAGCAATTCTGTTTCATTTCCTAAATCTAAATTAAATAGGCAAATCGATATTCGACTGCGCCATATATCTTTCCACCCACAAAAGTGAGTGGACTACAAGTCTAGTCGCTAGGTTAAACGAAATTTTGGTCTTGCCAAATGTAATTTGCCACCGACTATATTCCGAAAATCATTTAAAATTATTTTCACTGAATTTGCCGTACCTTTTGCTCTTCAAATTTAATCCTAACCTGCCTGTCCGACGAATACGGAATACGGAAGTCAATTGCAAACAAATCAAATCCAGTGGCGTCCAACCATAAACGAATTTAATCGCAACGAAGCTCGGTTCTGAAACCGTTCCAAACAAATTTTATCGAATTTTGTCAGCATTAGTCGGTTCAACGATTCGCCCGTGTTTTTCGAGGATTTTTACCTGTGATAAGGTTGTAACCGAGTGTTTGTCAATTTGTCACTTGAGCATAATTTTTGATTTCCAATTCTGTTGTTTTTATAGCGGGCGATTTGATAAGGAGAATGTCAGGGAGTAATCCCTGACAGTCTTGGAGTTCTTGGAATTTCTCCGGAACTTCTCGGAATTTCTCGGACTTTGCCGGAATTCTCAAAATTTCCCCAGAATTTCTTCTGTCGGAATTACACGTGAGAGCAAAAAAAAAGATCAATGGGTGTAAGAGCACACGACATACCGTAGTTAAACATCCGTGACAGCCAAAAAAGGTCAACGAGTGTGAGAGCACACTATATACCGTACTGAAACATACGTAAGAGCAAAAACAAAAAAAAGTCAACGAGTGTGACAGCACATCATTCATCATATACCATAGTCCAAGAGTAAAAAAAAATGTCAACGGATTCAAACCATTGCCGGAATTTCTCGGACTTTCCCGGCATATCTCCACAATTTCTCGGAATTTCTTCTGTATGTCCCGCGGAATTTCTCAAGTAGTTACCCTTCGCATCAAATACGTGTGCTGTGGAGAGTTGTCAGATCGAATGGTAACTAACTGAGAAATTCCGCAGGACATACAGTAGAAATTCGGGGAAAGTCCGAGAAGTTCCGGAGAAACTCCGGGGAAAGTCCGAGAAATTCCGGCGAATTTTATAAACACGTATCATGTTTGTCTACGGTATGTGGTGTGCCACCCGTTGACCGTTTTTTTAATGCTCTCACGTGAAATTGCGGGAAAGTCCGAGAAAAACCGGGAAAATCCGAGAAACGCCGGATAAATTGCGGGAAAGTCCGAAGAAATTCTGGAAAAGTACGAAAAACTCCGAAGAAGTTACGGAAAATTCCGAGAACTTCCTGTAACTCCAAGAAACGCAGAGACTTTTTGTTTTGTTTTGAGTGATCAAGAAACGTAGAGACTTTTTGTTTTGTTTTGAGTGATTACCCCCTCGGGTCAGATGATAGGTTAACGCTGGCTGCATCAATAGTACAGGACACGTGTAAATCTATTCAGTTGTCTTATAGTACTGGTTTGGCCCGATGTTTATGTATCATGAGCTGCCTAGAATTTAGTAGTGTCCATCGCCTGTTATTTGGTTGCATTCACCGTTTTATTTCTTGACATATATTCTATTTTGAATTTGCTTATAGTTTGCTGAATGATTTCTGCTATAGAGGACGCAAACTGGATCTAACTCTCTGATTTTTTTTTACAAAATTCGGTTGGATGCTCTTAACTGTGCCAAAATGTACAACGTGAATTTGTCTTTATGAGCGGTTTTATACGATTCACAAATATGAGCCATCATCAGACTCAGAACACCTTAAATCATTGTAGCGTGTATCCTTGAAATGATTAGACTAGTTAACGAATGCTATTGGAAATTTAACTGGCGGTGTATAGTCTGCTTCTAGCAGTTTCTATAAATGTGTTGGGTTTGCTGTGTACAGAATCAGACCGTATTGACGTGGTCATCGTAATATCTCTTCTGAAAATCGAAATTCACTGACGATGATGAGACGGCAATTGACCATTGTTTAGGTGTGCTGTACAAAAATATCTGCTTTTTCGTCCTGAAACATACTGTTTTTAATGCAAATTGGTCTGATGGTGTTTGCGCAGCGGACAGTGTCCTGTCAGTATTCCTTTTATCTTTCTTCTTTTTCTACTTTTGTCTTAGGTCCTCTATTAAACAATTTAGATTGCCAACATGTTAGACGAGGTAGAACGTGCACGTTTTCTTTTTCTAAAACTGAAGTTATTCTCGTTCTATGAAATTTGAAGATGCCCCTTATCTTACCAGTTCGTCAGCAAGTTCATTTTCGTCTATGCCCATTTGACCACGCACCCAAATAGATTGCCAGAAGAAACAAAACGAACCCACTTTCTCCTCGGAAAAAGAACCACTTCTGTTTTTGCAAATAATGGAAATCCTGTTCCTAGTGCAACACTTACTGCAGACAAGTTCTGGAACAGTATGTATTATTGACATACACTTGAATGCAAAAACACGGATCGTTCTTTAAAAACCTGTTAATAACTTTTCACTAAAAAAGGAGTGGCACTACACACCACACTGTAGGTAACCTTTCTCAATAACAACCTTTCATTCGATAATTTTATCTGCTGCTTAGCATATGTGTAATTGGGTCGATTGTCGTAAATCTTCTGCAACCTCAGCAGAATAGAGCGCTTCGCCCAACTTTATAGAGCAGCAAGTGTTGTATTGGGTTCGTTGACAAACATTAGTGTTGTATTGGGTTCGTTGACCGTTCAGCTCTCAAATCACTTTGTTCATACTGAGATCATAGCATATTTGAATATGCTTAGAACAGGCAAGATAAGATTGCTCTTCCGTTTTGAGAAAATTTTATGTCACCTTCAAACTGCGTAATGCGTGAATAAGCGTCCTCAAAAACAGCCGCAGCGACTGGACGACAAATGTGGGCAGTAATGTGTAATCGGCATTTCGGTATTGAGACATATCGTCGTTTGCGGTTACCTTTAACTTCGTCACGCCTGGGGCCAACAGAGATACCCACCTATTGATAATTGGTTCAAACATTAGTAAAGTGGAAATAGATTAAAAGATGAAAAATTGTAATCAGAGTCAAAAATTATATTTGACCTCTACACTGCCAGTTGCCAGGATCGAACCAAACGGCGTTATTAGTGGGATAACTCAGCGAAATCGACCATATTTCAACCGAAAGTAACCGAATTTCAACCGTGTCAACTGGATGTGTTTTGTTTCCCTTTCTTTTTATGTTCAAATAAAGATTTTAAGGAGATTTAACGCTAAAAATGCACTTCGCTTGATACTGAATAAACTACCAACAATCTGGTTTCACTTTCGATTGAATATAGTTACTTCCGCTTGATTTAAGGTGTTTAAATCCGATCACCAGTTGTTTTCGTTGTGTCGTTGAATTCTTCATCGGTTGATTGTAAATACATTTTTGACATTGTTAGAACGATAATTAAAATGTTATTGGTATTGCGTACTCGTTTGTTCACACGATACAGATCAAAAGGCTAAAGCCCAGAAAATGTGGATCTTTATAGTTTTAAGACAGAATCTTTTTTTTTTGTTATAAAATTGCAATTAGTCAATAACTAACACGCATCCCATTTCGTCTGCCATTACAGAATGTCAGTTTCCGTTACAACGACAAAACGCCGTACATCTACAAAAATCTAGAGTTCGGTATCGATCTGGACACACGTCTAGCGCTCGTCGGACCAAATGGTGCCGGCAAAAGTACGCTGTTGAAATTGCTGTACGGTGAACTGCAACCGACCATCGGTATGATTCGCAAAAACTCTCATTTACGTATTGCACGCTACCATCAGCATTTGCACGAATTGCTCGATCTGGACGTTAGCCCGTTGGACTATATGTTGCGTGCTTTTCCCGAGGTCAAAGAACGTGAGGAGATGCGTAAGATTATCGGACGTTACGGCTTAACGGGTCGCCAACAAGTGTGTCCAATTCGACAATTGTCGGACGGACAACGTTGTCGCGTCGTATTCGCATGGTTGGCCTGGCAATGTCCGCATTTGCTGTTGATGGACGAACCGACAAATCATTTGGATATGGAAACAATTGATGCGCTTGCCGATGCAATCAATGATTTCGATGGTGGTATGGTGTTGGTCAGTCACGACTTCCGGCTGATCAATCAGGTGGCCGAAGAGATCTGGATTTGCGAAAATGAACGAGTAACCAAATGGAACGGTAACATTTTGGATTATAAAGATCATTTAAAATCGAAAATCGTCAAAGATAATGAGAAGGCAGCGGCAAAAGCGGCCAAAAAGAAATAGTGATTCGCTTTATAACAATTATAGTTGCAACAAAACACACAAACTCTTATTAGACTATCACGTTATATGAATATTTTATTTAAAAAAATTTCCCCAGTCCTTTTTTTGTATCTCTCTCTCTTTTATCAAATTCCGAGTAGATATTTAATTCGGTTATTTCTTTCTTTTTTTTTATATAAATTTAAAATGCCTTTCATTTATATTATTTAGTTACACCAATTTTTTTTAATGCAAATATACATGCAATTTAAAAACAATTATTTTTATGAATCCTTATAAAATAGAAAACAAACAAAAATACACACCAGAGAAGCGACAAATCTTGCATACATGGCAACAATTAAATTAATATCGATATTGCGACACAATAAGACAAAAAAAATAGTGTATCTGCGTGTGTGTGTGTGTGTGCGCGTGTATCTCTTAGGGTAAATTATTAAATTGAAATTAAAAAAAAGAATATTTAACAAAATAATTGTTCCAGCAACAACACCTTACAATATATTATAAATAAATTATTAAATGAAAAATAACTTATCTAGTGTAACTTATAAAAAGAAGAAAAAAAATAATAACACAAATACTGTTCTTAAACTAATTACAAAAACATACAAATTATCTAAAGTGTTTTCACATAAATCGCAATCACTATTTTCTTTTCTCATCATTATACAAAAGAAAATCGTTAAATAAATGTTTATGTTCATCAACAAAAGAAAAACTAAAATTCAATCACCATACATAAGGTTATTTACTATATATATATACACATACATATATGTTTTAAAGGCGTAATTTATTTTTTCGTTGTTTTTTTTAACCAAAATATTTGTCAGGCTGAAATAAATTTGAAAAACGACAAAAAACAACAAGTGATTTGTAATTTTCTCTGTTTAGTTTTAGTGTCGAGATTTATTTTCGTGTGGCAATTTGGGAGACGAGCTGGCATGAATTTTGTTGAGGTAAGTTTTATTTCTTTAAATTTATTTACATGTTCACAAATTCTATATTAGTGCTCTTGGACAAATGAGAACACTAGTTTGCGTTCTTAAATTTAAAAATTAAATTTTTAACCATTTTAATAAAGTAATACAGGAACCGAAATCAGGAGTCCATTTATAATATTCGTTTCGGTACGACACGAGTCCGTGCCCCATCGACTCGTGTTGTACATTTTGTACGCTTTATATTATTCGTGTTTAATCGATCATATTACCTTACATTTTTGTCGCATTCTTTAAAACCAAATCACTAATCTCAACGAATAAAATGTTGTAGACTATATCCCAACAAATATGACAAGTGACAACTCTCGTGCGGCGACTCGTGTGGTATGTTTGACGAATTCTTATTGAGAATCGAGAACGAATCGTGCACGACACGAATCGAGAACGACTTCTCGACTCGTGCCGACACGTATATTATAAACGGGCCTTAGGCTTAACGAGGCTTAAGCCTTGGCCATCCGTGACTTTCTGTGAAAGGACGCCAATAGAAGTAGATCCTTGGTAGAACAGGTTACGCCAAAAAGAGTTACCCAGTTCGTCCCTTAAAGAGAGCCTTCAATCGAAGTAGGGTCTAAGCAGGAAAATCGACCGAATGGCACAATGAGTAGAGCACTCGCTTTCGGTGCGGTAGGTCTGAGTTCGAAACCCGCTAGCAGCGGAAAAAAATTGTTCCAATTAATAATTTGAATTATGAATAAATTAAAACCGCAACTCAAGACCGGGTGCTTCGGATACCACCTTAAAAACGGTACGTCCAGGTTTGGCATGATACAATGGGCCTTATTGGCCTGCATGTTCGCTGGTTGCAAAAATACTAGCACCCCCAATAGAATCTATCTATCTTTATCTGATGTTATGCCACTATTTTCAAATTTGGCCTCAATTTGGGAAAATCAAACCTCGCTAAGAAGAAGGAACTTTTACTGATATAGCTCGCATGTTAATATTACCTTCGGCGTCATCTTAATTATCATTATTTTATGCATAATGATATTTTAATTGATGAATGAAAAATGAAAATATAAGATTGATAAAATAAAATAAAATAATTTAGTTAAAAGAAAAATAAACGTGGATGTATTGTATAGTGTGTGTGAGGTCTTATGTACTTAAAATAATAGATTATAAGAAAAATCGAGAGAAAAATGTTCTAAAGTTACTAGATTATCAGAATTACCAGACTTATACCATTTAATTCTCTCTTTATTCATGGGAACGTCAATTTCTCGGACTGTGGTTAATGTTTTCTTGTTATAGCGATAATAGTGTAAACAAAAATGTTTTAAATTTAAAGCGTATGGAATTTTTTTATTTTAAATTGGAACTTGTTATTAATTCTTTCATTTGAAATGAAAAGCATTTTCTTTTTAGAGAATTATCTTTCTAACGACAGCCTTGGTCGTAAAAAAATTTATTTGTTTGCTTGTGAAAGATTTTATTGAATTTAAATCCATTTTTCGTTATGAACTCGGTCACCAATTTAGTTGTTATATATATATTTAATTGAAACAACTATTTTCTTTTTTATAATTTTTATTTTTTCAAAACAGAATATGTTTTATAAAGATATGTTGTTTTCTGAAACGAATTTTTATTATTGAATAAATTGAAAATTGATAAAAATGTTAAATTAAAATTAAAACAGTGAAACCAGACAAGCCAATATTACGCCTATTTTTCGAGAACCGAGATCTCGGCACTCGAGCTATTTTTGGAATATTTCATGTTAATGGTATATAAACTTTGGTAAACATTTACGTTAGAGTGACAGTAACAATCAAAACTCAAAAGCCAAAAAAAGAGGTCAAGTCGTTTCGGTATTAGTACTATATGAAGCAAAACCCAAAAAATAATATTAAATACCTTGGAGTCAGATAAGCGACCGACGAATTTCTTCTTCTAAATACAACGCGTTAAATTTAAATTCTAAATTAAATTGTTTGTAAGTAAAATGTTTGACTACTTTCTAACAGTCTTGCACACCCTGCATATCAAAACCAGTATTTTTATGTAAAAGTCTATAGTTTTTAGACATAAATAGACTATCTGATTTTTTACTTAACGTTTTATAGATCCTTTGTTATTATTTTTTTATTTCTCAGCCACTGACAGCAGATATGTGTCGAATTGTTTTAAAAATATGGTGAAAGGTAAAATATTTTAAAATTATGTGAATCTATGATAAAACTGGCTACTAAATGACACTCTGGATAAGAGTTCGACATTTA
>JANTEX010031777.1:0-10468 GCA_024741295.1 Macrocera vittata
AGTCAAGCAGCATTAAAAGCGCTTCTGTCAATTAAAACCAACTCTAAGTTAGTTTACGAGAAAACTTCAAAAGCTTGCACAAGATCATACAATAAAACTGATCTGGGTGCCAGGGCACACAGGAATCCCAGGTAATGAGAAAGCTGACGAACTAGCTCGCAAAGGGACATCTACTAACTTTACTGATCCTGAACCGGTTTTAGGATTATCCAAATGCCACTCAAAAAGAGAAATAGACGGATGGGCTATAAGCCAACACATATTCCTAAAAGTAACTGTCACCAAACTAAGAATTTTGTTGACCAACCAATGAAATCTTTGAGTAAAAGATTTCTTAGCATGAAAAGAAGTAAATTGAAACTTAATCCCCATCTTGACAAGGCATTGTAGGCTAAATCAACATCTTTTTCGATTGGGCGTGTGTCAAAGTGCGCCGTGTCAAAACTGTGGTCTGGAAGAGGAGACGGCAGAACATTTCTTGTGTATATGCCCGAGCTTCAATTCTAAGAGACTCAGGATTTTCGACGACAGACAAATTAGTCCATCGGATATGAAGGATATTGACCTTAGAATACTAATGACCTTCGTTGAAGAAACGAAAAGATTTAGTGTCTAAAGTGACATAAGCTTTGGGCGAGTACAATGGGCCTGATGTTGCCCAAAGTGCCTGATTGCTGATTTTAGCAACCACACCGTCGCAATCTATCTATCTACGTTACGTTAACAGTGTTGGTGTTTTGATTCAGAGAGTGATTCTTAAAACTGAAATCGCAATGATGCCAGTCACAATCATAACATCCAAAATTATCCAAAAATGCAGTAGAACGATATTGATAAAAAACAAAGCTTCTCCTCGTTTCTACTGAAGACACTGAAGAGAGACTTATGTATCTAGACTTAAGAAAGAGCCTCGGCTTTAAAAAACGGTTGCAAAAAGCGGTCGAGCAAATAGAATAGACACAAATAATTCACTATGGCCATTTAGATCTCGAACAGTGCTTTTGAAAACCTAACTGCTTAATCGATGGCGGTGTACTATCATCGATGCTATGGATCCAGCGTGTGGACAGTTTAATCAGAGCCTCAAAAAGGATTAAAGTTACAGCCCAGCTTTGTAAGTTACAATCCTGATATTCAGCAAATTTCTACAGACCATCAGCGGAATAATGGAATCAGTACTAAAAGATGTTACGATGTGGGCAATCGAGCAGGAATCTTTTGGAAACTTTGACTTGCGCGGATATTACATTTTGCAGCCTGAACACATGTTAAGATCTCAGAGACTGGCATGTCTCCAATGAAACTTTTATGTCCGATCATTGATACATATGGTTTGACATGGAAATCGAGAGACAGACACCAACGGTCATCTGAAAACAGAGGGTCCCAGGCTCTTGAAAACACGATGACTGAATGACACATTTGACGTGGCAGGTATTACAGTAGCCATTGGCGAACTTGATAACACGGCGATCATAAAAACTGCCCGGCTAGACTTGCTACCTCATGCGATTAAGTCCGATGGAGGAACCAAAAGCTTCAGACAACTCGTTAGCTGTTCAAAAGGAGCGAGAAATACTGAGTCATGGGACGAATACAAACGAACACTGAACGAGTATAAGCACAAACTAAAGCTCGATAAATGACCCGTGAACAGCCCTAAATCATTTCGACCCATAAGTTTAACCTACTTTGTGCCGAAAGCGATAGAAAACACAATCGACCTTCACTTGAAAGAGGGAAAACTGGTCGAAAGACCACTACATCAAAACCAGCACGCGTACCAGAAGAGTAAATCTACAAATCTACAGAAACTGTGCTGTACGACTTTGTTCGAGAGATTGACAGTATCATGCGACAGAGAAAGGTAGCAATGTGTGCATGTCTCGATATTCGACAATACCTCTCATGACGTCATTTGCGGGGCACTTGAAAACCGAGGAATTAACAGCACAACCTGTAGATGGATACTGTCAATCTGTCAATGTTAAGAAACAGTTATGTGAATGCAGCTATAGTGGATGAATCCGCATTTCGGTCAGATTCCCTGCACATTGTGAAGGAATGGTGTAATGATAGGCAGCTCAGCCTAAACCCTGCAAAGACTATCATCGTACCATTCATAAGGGGAAGAAAGATGATGACGACTATAACACCCAATCTATATAGCGAATCCACGGGCTTCTACAATCGATTTAGAACACGCACGTGGACGCCGTTCTGGGAAGAGCCAGAAACTCTCTGTGAACATGCAGGCGAATGGTGAGCATAATTTCTGGAATATGCCCCAGGCTGTATGAATTTGTGGTGAGACATATGGAAAAATACAGATCGATCGTCTGGTTAAAGACTGCGACGACTAAGAGAACCAGGACGACTGTAAGCTTCTTGATCAGAGGTGACAGGAATTATTGCAGCTTGGGCAATCAGATTGCTCATGATGATCCTATTTTGGCTCGATGGAAGAGCGATTGACTTACAACTTCAACGTATACTAAAAACACGGCCGACAACATACGGGCAGACCAACACTAAAAGATGGCCCAATTGCATGGTATACAGACGGCTCAAGAATGGAGACGGGCTCGGGAGCGAGCGTATAGAGTCAACACATCTGGAACTGCCATATCACAACCAATGCGCACATTCTCCACTGTATTTCAGGCGAAAATGAAAGAGAACATCAAAGATGAAATTGCTCAGCTCAATATACTAGGGGACAACTCACCACAATGGTTTCATAAGGGACTGAGCGAAGCTTGACCTTTGAGAGTAGGTTCATGATGTGAGATCTCAAGCAGAAGCTCATGGAAAGATTAGATTAGATTGGCAAACAGTGACGATTGCAAATGCCACTTTTTGCCGAAACTGAACTTATAAAGAAGCTTATCAGTACTACAGCTAAACAGAAAACTGCTAAGAATCCTGAACATCGTCACTAGTCCCTTTATCCTTGACAACAGAACAATTATGTACGGACTGCAGCCAAATGACATACCTGTAGAAGTTGCGGAGACGAAGAAGAACCACAAAATGTTGAACATCTTTCTGTGCATATCCGCCTCTTTAAGAAGGACGTCTTCTTAACGTGAGATAAAGATTGAAGAGCTGGATCATTAAATGAGGTTTTTCTGGTTGTCCAGGTCACAAGGATTGGATTCTCAATTAATCAGCAACACACACACGGATGCTTTAAAATGACAACTGTCTACCTTTCTTAAGCCCATCTATCGATACCAAAACCTATGCCTGCGAAAGCTAGAGTGTGACCGTTAAAATCAATATCGCTTCCAAGACTCGAATTAAAAGCTGCTGTAATAGGCATTCTGTCCAATTCCAGATATTCGACTATAATCAACAGTTTCAATCCATTAGCATGGACTGTTTTGAACCGTTAACCGATCGGACGAAGAAGGCGAAAAATGGCGTGGTGTATTTTTCAATGGTATGACCACAAGAGCGATACACTTCGAACTGGCTCACAACCAATTCAACTATTATGGCAATAACACTACGGCCAGAAAACGTTAGCCGAAGCGAAATTATTCGGAAAATGAGACGAATTTTTGAGGTGCGTGTGGAGAAATGAAACGATCTGTACAAGACATTAACGATTTACATATCCACACAAGAATCAATCAAAGGCGGCATTGACTGTCATTTATTTCGGCCGACACACGAAGGGCTCCTGAGATTATTTATAACAACAATGTCAACACAAATTAAATGTGAACTTGAAATTTGTCATCGTATAGGTATTTGGGGCACTTCTTTTCCTTTGTCCGATCCTACTCAAACTATGGCTATCAAAGCCTTTTGGGTCTGTATACTTTTTGTGAGAAGGACAACAGAATCCGATAACTAGGAAAATAGTTGGCCGAACAAGTCATTGTCAACATTCAAAATTTTGTCAAAAATACGAAGTGATTCCTTCATACATTTTATATTCAAAAGATCACCCCTTAAAATTTGTGTTCGAAAAACTAAGTAGGTGTGTTTTAAGTCAATGAATTTGAAAATCGGCAAAAAAAAACTATTTGGCCGATTCATTCGTAACCTAAAAAAAAAAACAATTTACAGCCCTTCTTACCTTGAAACCACGCATTATCAATGGAATGACAACATCACGTTCCTTTTCCGTCATCTTCGTACTGACCGCCAACAACATCAGCATATTGTCACAATCCGTGACGCCCATCGCATACAAATCGCTCAGCACATTGGCGCAAGCTATTTTGCCCATCATATATGGATCGTCGACAATCGGATAGAAAAAGTCGGTTGTCTGCACCAGACACAATCCGCCGTGACGCAACGGCGTCACCGAACAATCCAGTCCGATGCCAATACGTGGTATGGCCATATGCATAAAGTGGGCATGTTCATTCTCTTGCGCCGAGTAATCCTGTTGCAACGATGACACCAATTTGCCCAATACCTCCTGTGGCACCTTACAGCCGCGACCCTTTAGATCGGCGAATCGCGTCAAACGAAACGATGGCTCCAAATCGTGGGCCGTTGGATCGAATGGTCGTCGCAACGACATCGATTGATTGCCGGACAACTCCAAGCCCAAATCTTGTTGATAATCACCCATTTTTTGCGTTCAAACACTTTATCACACACTGTACAATATATTCGGAGCAATTTTAGTTCGATGACTGTCGAAATAACCAATTTATTTTGATAAAGGCTGGCGCGCTTTAAAATTGTATGTGCTTGCATTCGACAATTGCAAAGAGAAATGAAAAAATGGCTGACCACTGTTTATGAGTGGAAAAAGTCGCGTTCTCCCCGATTCGGTGTATGGCGCATGCGTCAAATGCCGATCTGTACGCTGATTGGCCGAATATTAGTACAATTTAGAGGTTATGCACGGTGATTGGCGGACGCGTATTCTGAAAATTTGTCGGGAGAAGTCAGTATTTCTCCCTATGCGGATGTGAATTTTTGTTTTTCATTTAAAAATGGTTAATGTCCATCGAATGGTATCGATATCAATGAAATGTTTAAGCCATTTACGATTGTATCGAACAAATTGAATTATTTGTCATAATTTACTAATTTAAAGCGAAATTGTCGGTTTGAAATTTTTTCCAAACACAATCAAATGATTTGTGTGATCCATATAGGTGTGAATGCGGATGTGTGTGTACGGTAAACGAGAAAAAACGAAGTTGAGTACGATTGTGCACATGATGGTTTACATTTGGATTTAGTGTGATAGGCGGGTAATTTCAAAACAGTCGAACCAATCGGCGACGAAATTTTTTTGCTAAACAAAACTATTTGGAAATAGCAAATTACACGATTGAAGCTCTTATTGATGAATAAAGAAATTTCATTCAGAAGCCTATCTATGCGAGCTCCTCAACATTTATTACCTTCATATAACATATGACCATTTTTAAGAACCCGCCAAAAATTTCATACTTGTTGCGCTACAATTATGTAAACCCGCACACAAAGATTTGGCAGCACCTCATTGAACTGTCACTTATCAGCCATTTTGACTTTTGCCGTTTTTTTTTTTGTTCATTCGTGCGTTTTCGCAAACGTTGTTTTTCTCCTGCTGTGGCGTTTTCTGTGCTATGTACCAGAGAAAATAAGTTAAAAAATCTTGAACTTCATATGAATTGAAAGAAAACTGCCCAAAAATGGCCACCGATCCTGATTTAACACAACAATTAAAATCAAAGCAAATCTGTCGATTTTGTTTGTCCATCGATGAAACGCTTAGCGATATATTTTCGAGCGAAAATCGTATGAGCAATAGGGCTCCTCTGCCGCTACAAATAATGTCAAGCGTATCGATAGAGGTAAAATGCGGACCGTCTCTGGTGTAAGTGGTTCCAACTTCTATAGTTCAATTTCAGGTTTTCAAAAACGATGGAATGCCCAGCACCGTTTGTAATCCGTGTCGATTATTAATGAACCACTGTTATGAATTCAAGCAAATGTGTAAAAAAGCCGACACCGCACTAAAACAGTTTCCATTAACCGGAACATGGCCGAATCGATTGGAATTGCCAAGCTATCCAAGCGAACTACTAAAGGTAAAGAAATAGCTTAAATGGCAGAACACAAACGAACATTAGAAATTCTATCTTTTGCTTTCACAGATTAATGCAACACTGTCATCAAATCTAAAACCCGAACAAAATGTATCGAATGCGAAACGGCAAAAACTGTCCGAGGACATTGACAACGAAATCAATGAGCCATTGATGATTGTCGTCAAAGAAGAATCGTTGCCAACATTAAATGTTGCCCATCATCAAACTAGACTGCCGGTGAAAATTCTGAATCGAGCCAATGTGAAAATACTGAACAAAAATGCGCCCAGCCATACGATCGAGCCGATAATGAAGAAACCGATTATACGCACCGATACCGAAGGCAACGTAGAAATTGCAACGGAAATTCTGGAATCATACGATGAATCCGATTCAATACGTTTTGCACCAGTAGTTGAAACCGATGTGTTTCCGTGTGATATGTGCGAACGATCGTTTCCATTGCGACAATTGCTCGACATTCATATGACCAATCATGTACGTGAACGAAGCTTCACCTGTACCCTTTGCAAAAAGGGATTCTTTAGCAAATACGATTTGGGCAAACACAAACTCATTCATACCGGTGAAAAACCACACAAATGTGTCGTTTGTAAAAAAGCATTTTCGCGCTCGACTCTGTTGTCGCGTCACGAGAAAATCCATATCGACCAGCCGAAATTGCTGTGCGTTTACTGTGAACGACAATTTCTATCGAAAACCGAACTGGACAAGCACACGGAGCGGCACAAGAAACGTCGACCGTTTCCATGTAAAATGTGTGGCAAAAGTTTTGCATTTAAACAGGGCCTTGAACGTCACGAAAGCATTCATGCCAAAGAGCAACCGTACAAATGTGAACATTGCGACAAGAGTTTTCCGACGCCCAGCAAATTGGCACGTCATTTGACCGCCCATGCGGGCGGACGACCGTATCCGTGTCGACTGTGCCCGAAATCCTATTTGCTCAGTCATCATTTGACGCGTCACGTACGATCGCATTCTCGCTTCGAGGCCGGCTCATGCAAATGCAATGAGTGCGACAGTGTCTTTGCAAATCGTGAAGATTTGATTTTTCATTCGGCCGTACATGCGACGCAAAGTTTAACATGTCCATTGTGCAAAGAGGCATTTGACGATGTTGACGAGGTGACGGCACACATTAAAGTGCATACCGAGGGCGAACAATTTGCGTGCGAATTTTGCGATTTAATATTTACGGGCGAACATCAATTGGAAATGCATCGTGAAGTGCTGCACAGTGATGAGCATGCCACTTATACGAAAGATAATCAAACACGTGTTATAAAATCGGAAATTGCAGCAGTCGAATCGGATGAAGATGGTGGTTATGGTGAAACGGACGAGTACATTGTCGATGACGAACAGCACGAATATGATGACGATTGCGTTGATCCGTTGGCCAACAACGAAGACGATGACGAATCATTTGAGAAATTTATCGGCGAATTTGATGAAGATGATAAACTAAACGAATCAATGGACCATCATAGTGAACTCATGATTGAAGCCGGATCGAAAGATAATAGGCCGATTTTGATTCGAGCCGAAAATGTTAAAGTGTTCAAGGGTAATGTGGTGAATGTACCGAATGCGAATGTACAAAAACGGACATCAACTGTATCGTCGTCGTCCGCAGCCAATCAGTCTAATTCAATTGTAAAGCCTACTCTGAGAAAAGTAAACATCACAAATACACTGAGAAAATTGCCGAAAGGTTTGAGTGTGACACGAAAAGGGGATGAATCGTCAACGGTAACGAATCAACAAACTTCCAAAAGGCAATTGACGAAAGAGCCGTTGAAAACGTCGACGCCGAAGAAAGCAGTTCCGGCTACAGTGAGTGCCAGTAAAATGTCGCCGACGACTGCCAATAAAAAAGCAACGACCTTTTCGCCAAATAGTAATTTGATTGAGATGAAAGTTGGCAACGAAATGGTTCGTGTGCAAAAGGTTCGTATGACAAAAGCCGAAGTGGAAGCGATGGCAAAACAAGGTAAAATCGAATATAAGGACGGACAGGTCTTTTTGAAAAAGTTGAGTGAACGTTAGTGTTTATGCATACACACTTGAGTGTGTAGTTTTTACGTTTTGTAATGGTTAATAATTATTTTCAATTGATTTTCGTCCGCTTTAATACAGACGTTAATTGTAATATTGTAAAAATTATATTTCGGATTTATGCTTAAGTATTAGCGATCGACGATTATTAAGGAAAGCAGCGATAAATGACAACAACAAAAAACGATATCGTGTGAATGTGCAAATACTTGAGTAGATGAAATAGAATAAAAGAAAAGTATTTTAAAATCTAAAAAATTGAGTTCGTTATTCTGTTATAGAATTGATTGTTTTGGCTGGTACGTTTCTGTGTACTCAGTTTTAAATACTGGCCTTAATAAAGTCAAATGTTGAAGTAGAATTAGACTTTTGATAAATTCTATGCTTCCAGTAGGGCTCTATAGCATCTAATCAGATGATAATATTGAAAATGCCAAAACTTGTAATAATGTTGGGCTGTGGTTAACTTAGGGATAGGGGAAAATAGGGTTGACTGCCATCGAGGCGAGCTACAGCATCTGTTGTGTAAATAGGTAAAGAGTGAGAACGCAGAAAGTATGAAGGCTTCCGACACGAAGCAAAGTACTGTTGATGAACTCGTTGATCTCAAAGCTGAGGAGTATCTGTTAACACGATGAACTCATTGACAATATGGATGTTAGAAATTTCTGAAAAACGATGGACTGACGTGCAATCTAAGAAGGTATAAATTCGACGATCAATGCTGTAATCCGGAACGATTCTGCGACTCTTGACATCGTCACCTCCAATGATGGTACGGTCACCTAAAATGACAGGCGGAACAAGAAGATAAAGAAAGCTAAGAGTAGATTGAGCTCGGAGCAGAAAAGCTGGCATTCTTCGTCTGTTACCAGCAGTTTGGAGGACTGGTAAAACTAGTGATACTATCGAGTTTCGAATGTATAGAAGAGGACGAGTTAGGAGAACAGAAGGTAGTCGCTGGAGGAACTTTACATAGCCAACGCGTCGGTTCTTCAATTTTCTTTGATTCGATCATGGCGTGGTACCCAAAAAAGCGTCAAATCATTATTCACTCAAGTCTAGAGATTGAAGGCATTGGTATATGTTCAAGTTATGAGTCGATTTATCATACCCAAAATAGGATCATTTGCTATCTGATTGTACAAGCAGCAGCGATTCCCTTCATTATTGATCATGCCGTTTGCAAGCAGTCTATAGAAATTTGCTGTTATAGGTCTCACCACAAGTTCATACAGTTTTTGGGACTTTCGGGGACGTATTCCCCCAATTATTGGCCACCATTCGCCTGCATGTCTACAAAGCGTTCTGGCCCTTTACAGAACGGCGTCCGCGGGTGTTCCATATAAATTACTTATCCAAGATAATTTACTTCTCCTCGTGAAGAGTCGGTTCGACTGAAGCAGATAGTGGAAAAGCTGTGTGCGATATGGATAGGTCTAGAGCTGTAATCAGCTAAAGCGACCTTTGAACATCCCACAACAATTGATCTCCTAAATTATTATAGTTAGTCGACAGTGACCAGTTAACAGTCGACCCAGATAACCATGATGTCGTTGGATCACGTCAATCTTTACTATTGGGACTAAGCCGACTGAGAACAATCTCTTGAGATCGTTTTGTAATAAGAAAATATGACATCGACGACAGCTATTCTGCAAGTAATCTCGAAAGAGGTACTTTTAACTAAAAAAAATGCTTCTGGCTACTCAAGTGAAGGGATTTTTTCCAGCGGTCTTACAGTTCGAGCGAAAAATGTTAGCAGACATTTTTTTGTTGGGATATTGATTGGCCTCGTATAAAATTCCAAAAGAAAGGTGCCAAAGTGGTCTTTCTAGTGAAACCAGGCTTTCTAGTGAAACCAGGCGAACGCAAATTATTTCAGATTTATCAGACTCACGTCTTTCTTTCTGAACACATTAAAAAGTCTTTGCGGTCTTTTTAAGACAAATCCTCTCTGATCTGCTCAACAATTTGCTCTGGGTGCAAGCCTTTGATAGCGTTGCTATCAACACAACAAGAGCAGGTTTTGTATTTCGTATGGAATTAGAGCTTTTCTTGTTATATAGTCTCCACTCATCTGCTAATAACAAAGCCTACCAACGGATAAATCAACATAAACTGCCCTGCACTGTCTTGTTAACAGTATCGAGAAGACATTTAAGATGCCTGGTGAGTGATTGGAGAGTATCTGACAAGGCGTCCTTATCGGACCATCGTCTGATACTGTTCGAGCTAGAGGCAGATGCTGTTGACAGGACATTGACCTGTAGGAACATTCGTAAAACGGACTGGGAACTGTTTCGGGAGGCTGTTGCTGCGGATCTTGC
>JANTEX010031888.1:0-10468 GCA_024741295.1 Macrocera vittata
AAAAGTTTTATATCGTTGGATAAATAATCAAAATTGATTCAGAGATCGAGAAAACGTGTTCGATATGTCAATGTACTATCTTGAAGCAATATATTGTCCGAATAATACGTCTGCAGTTTTTGAGTTATTGGCGAAATCTGCAAAAAATCAACGATTTGAATTTGCAAATTCAGCAATTGGTTAACCAAAAATATTTAAATTTCTTTGGATCGCTTAGACTTCGTACATGTGATTTAAGCTACATTTGATTGAAATCGGACCACAATTACCGAATATACAGTCGGCAAAGTTGAACATGTCCTATTTGT
This sequence comes from Macrocera vittata, assembly GCA_024741295.1. NCBI lineage: Eukaryota > Metazoa > Arthropoda > Insecta > Diptera > Keroplatidae > Macrocera > Macrocera vittata. Next base: position 309 of record JANTEX010031888.1, read on the forward strand.
TTGCCAAAACAAGGCAACATCGTCTATGAATTTTGTAAAATCAGTGTTTAACGTTTTGTTCAGACATGCATATATATTTGTAAATTAGAGCAGGTTCACTTTTTAAATGTACTAACAGTCGCCAAAAAAGTCGACTTTTTTCTGGTGTTGGCATTGGTTTTTCAAAAAAAATTCGACTATCGACATGTTCATAATAGCCCGCATTAAACGGTTATTTAATGTAAACAAATCATGGAAAAACATTTTTTAATAGCCTTTAAAATTGAGAATGTCGACATTCGTTTTTTAGTAAATGTCGACTGTCGACTTTGGGAAAATTTTAAAAATTTCTCCATTTTTTGTAAATCAAATATTGTTTAGTCGATTTCGGTGCGCCGAAACAGCTACAGCGGAAGCTTCTCAAGTCGTAAAAGTAGTATAGATACACCATTAAATGGACGCGAAAAAGAGTAAGGTTGTATTTTATAAAAGACCGAAGGTACTTGACCTCATTTTCCGACAGAGTACTTCCGTTGTGGGAGGAAAGGCCGCCACGACAGGACCGAAGTTGCCCGGCCTTTGATAAGCGATACGACAAATGTAACGGTAAAGGCCATTTCGCCAAAGGTCGGCCCTGAAAACGCCAAAGCAGTGACGAAATGTCCCGGTCTTAGAACAAGAAATTCACCAAACAGTCAAAAGCCATACAAATGTGCGAGCCCGAGAGAGTACGGCAAGCGAGGACGATTACGCGGAATCGTCACAGAATACTTACCCACGTGGGGGACGACGATGACAAAATAGTTTGCCACATCGGTGGCGCGCCTATCGAAATGTTGATTGATTCTGGATCAAAACACAACACCATCGACGAGCTGACATGTGAAAAGAAAGCGAACCATATCGTCGAAACGAAAATGGACGAAGAAGACCATTATGGCCCGCAAAGGTACGGGAAGGTTTAAAGTGGAAATATCGGTTCAAAACGGACCGACTCAACACCAAAGGTCGCAACCTTTTATGTTATCGAAAAGGGTGCACGACCTCTATTAGGAAAGACGACCGTCAACCAATTGGGGGTACTTAACTTGGGCATACCGTTTCGTGCCACAACATACTCAATCAATACTCCTGCTTCCGGAACGATCGAGCATTTTTAAAGATAAAAGGCGTCGTAGTTGATATACCGATTGACAAGAACGTTCGCCCGGTAGCAGAGCAATACGCCTAACGTCGGTGGCGTTACAGCGGCAAATCAATGATAAAATTGACGAACTTTTAACACACGGACATTATCGTGACGGCCCTAGCCTGTGGGTTTTACTCTTTGTACTAATCATCAAAGACAACGGGGTCTAAGACTATGCGTAGACATGTGCCGCGTAAATCGTCCGTGAAAACCAGTTGCTGCCTACAATGGAAACGTTTTTACTGAAGCTTCAAAATGCAAAATTATTTTCGAGACTTGACATCAAAAGCGCCTTCCACCAAGTCAATTGCCGAATCTTGCCGACACGTTACAACCTTTATTACCGATCGCGTCGCACCAATAGCTCTGCGCCCGAAATTTTTACTGGAGCAAATATTGGTAAAATGTCGAAACGTTATAAATGATATAGACGACCTGATTATTTTCGGCTCAACGAACAAAGACCACGACAATTTACAAGCGATGCTGAAAGTCTTAAAGGACCGCGTAATCTTCTTGGGCCATTCGTTGTCGCGTGCTGGTGTGAAACCGGCGCTCGAAAAAAAAAGAATACTCGAAACATTTCAATCACCGAGGACAACGGAAGAGCTGAAAAGTTCTCTTGGCTTAGTTAAATATATTGGGACGTGCATTCCAAATATAGCGATGCAAACCGACACTTTTAGACAGTTAACAAAGGAAAACGTTGAGTACGTGCAAGGCAAATAAATGTTCAGCAAACCCTGCAACGCTAGGATACTTCGATCCAAAGAGAAGAACTAGAGTAATTGCTGACACGTCCCCGGTGGCATTGGGCGCTGTCATTTTTCAGTTTTAAGACGATCAACCGATACCGGTCAGCTATACCAGTAAGAGCCTAACCGAAACAGAGCGCTGGTATTTTCAAACAGAGAAGAAGGCTCTGGCTTTGGTATGGGCCGTAGAACGATTTCGGTTCTATCTTTTTCTTGCAGTTCGAGCTAGAGACGTACCAGCGTCCGTTGGAAACAATTTTCGATGCAATATCGAAACCGTGCGCTCGTATAAAACAATGGGTCCGGCAGTCGTTTAGATTTTTTTTATTATTTACAGTCGTTTAGATCAGAGTAACTTACAAGCTCGGCAAAACAAACATAGCCGACCCACTGTCACGCTTATGTGAACTCAAAGCCGCGATTCCTTTCGATGAGGACTGCAAAAGCTATATCCAAGCCATTCAAGAATCAGCAGCTTTGGACATAAATGAAATAGTACAGGCTACAAAACTGGATCATATACTAAAAACCGTGATGAAATGCATCGAAACAAATAACTGGAAGTCACAGTCTGTCAGGAAATAGCAACCGTTCTCTGACGAATTAGGTAATGTCGGTGGATTGCTAATATGCGGCACCAAAGTAATCATTCCACAGATGCTACGCCACCGTATGCTGGAATGGCCACACGAAGGCCACCCAGGAAAAAACAACAATGAAGAGACGCGTTAGAGATCGAACGTGGTGGCCGGCAATGGATCGAGACGTCGAGACAACAGTGAACAAATCCGAAGACTGTTGCGTGACAACGCCCCCGTCGAAACTGGAATCGATGATTTGGAAAGAGTTACCAGCTGGGTCTTCTATCGACATTGGAATTGATTTTCTAGGACCATTACCGACCGGCGAAAATCTGTTGATAGGAAACTTGCATAACAAATCAGATAATCTCTGCGGTTAACCGATTGGACGCAATTTTTACACGGCCTGGTTCCACGAACAATAACATTGGACAACCCAAAGCAGTTTGTCGTCCAAGAATTCAAACTATACTGTAACGCTAAATCTATTTTTATAACCACACCTTACTGGCCACAGAAAATCCGCGACCGCGATAGAAGTTTAAAACAAGTAGGAAAAAACCTAGAGGACAAAAAAGCGAGGTGCGAAAGAAACGAAGGCTGCGGGAGACATTTTGAAAGCGGCGGGAGACGTTTTGCTACTGAGAGCTGATAAAAAAAGGAAAACTCGACAGTTTGTTCAAAACAGAACATTTTATCGTGCTCGAGAAAGAGGGTTCCAGAGTCACGAATGAAACACGGCCCATGTCAAAAGAATTGGAAAATTAAACGATGGGCCACTTGATCATGTAACGTCATTACACTAAGAAGTTTAGCAAACCCTCGACGATGGAGTCGGTGACCTTCCTGGACCCTCGAACGGATTTACCAACAACTAGAAACATTCGATGTTGGCGTGGGACGTTCAACCAATGATACAACAAAGTCGACGGCTGAGATCACCACAGAGGAAACCAATTCTATGACAAATGAAGTCCGCCCCGTAATTCCTGACCGACCGTGTAAAATCAGCAACCGAAGAATGCCATTGCAATTCAGAGAAACCATTACCGATGGCGAACAAAAGAAGCCTTTCGAAAAAAGGATAGATGTGGCGGCATCGACTCCATCCGTGCCGGCTGAACTAACGAGCGCCAAATGTCAATGATTCAGACACAGTCAGAAGAGTGAAAAAACCGGTCACGTATCGACGTGCAAGGATAGTGTTTGTGAAATAACCAGTTGTACATAAAAAGTGCTATTAATAGATCGGATTATATTAAAACATCGAAGTGTAGCGTTTACAGTAAATTCCAGGGTGCCACAGTGCCAACTTTTCTAGATCTGTTCTTGCGTTCAAGAGTATTCTTGATTATTCGACTGGGATATCCCACAAAAATTGCTTTGGGTTTAATAAGCATCATTCCTAAGTCACTCGAATACTTTTGAGAGCAAATCAACTCGTCTAAAGCCACATGAATCTCTCGAGAAGACATTTGAAGTTCCCAACGATCTCGAGTTTCTGAAGGCTGTCTGAGTATCTCGAAGCTATCTGAGTATATTTCAAAGTCTCCCGGGGTCACTCTAAGCAACCTGAGTGTGTTTTCCGAGGTCACCAGAGTGACTCCGGAATGGCTCCTGAAGCTAACCGAGTGCCTACCAAAGCCTTTCACGGGACTTCCGAGTCCCGTGAAAGGCCAGCCGACGAAGTCTTCCGATTGCCTTCCGAGGCCACCTTTGTGTCTTCAGAGGATATCCGATTGTCTTCAGAGCTCACCCGAGTTCTTTCCGAGGCTATACGAGTTTGACATAGAACTACAACAAACACCTCGGGTGCATACCAAAGTGACCCGACTACCTGATTAGAGACACCGAACCTTCCCAAGGCGATCTAATCTGTGGTCCTTCCGGTCCATCTCTAGGCGAACAGAGTTCGGCCGAAATTTAACTGGAACTGACCGCAAGGAATCGGAAATTGAAGAGAAGTCAACAAACAACGACCACAATCGTCTGGAAGTGACAGAAAACCAACTGGAAGTGACTGGAAATTGACCAGCAGTTATTGGAAATTTACAGAAAAATGACATTGACCAGAATCGATTAAAAGTGAAAAGAAACAGAACGATTGAAAATCGATCGAGTCACCGGCACTGATCGGATATAGATTGAAATTGACCGAAAATCGACCGGCTGATAAAAATAATGAATTTACCAAAAGTAACGATTTTTAGTCACGTTTGGTAGATTTTCCGTCAAATTGAAGATCGTCGGATATCGTTCGAGAAACGACTGGAAATAACCGAAAAAAAGCAGATTCCGACCGATTTCGGTCACTTCGGGCTTATTGCCGAAAGTGACCATAAAAATCTCCGGTCTCTTTGGGTTGATTTCCGATCACTGTCGGCCTCCAAAAGTCACCGTAAATCGACCGAATGCGTTCAAAAAACGACTGGAAGAAATGAAATATCGATCGGCAGCATCGACCGGAAGTGACCATAAATCTTGTAGCAGTGATCGAAATTCCCCCGAGTTACCGCAAACGAACTGTGAATGACTGGGAATCAATTGAAAGTAACTGAAAATAAACCGGCAACTTAATAGAAGTGTCAAGAAACAGAACGAAAGCAACCGGTAATAAACCGAAAATCGATCGAAAGTCACCCAGAGTCATCGGATATAGACTGAAAGTGACCGAAAATCAAACAAATTTTGGTCAGTTTTAGAAGATTTCCGAACAAATTGACCTATCGTCGGATATCGTCCGAAATATGACTGGAAATAACCGAAAATAGAGCAGATTCCGACTGATTTTCGGTCGCTTCGGGCTTATTGCCAACCTCTGCCGGTCGATTACCTGTTTTCGGTGTTACTTCCGGCCATTTTCGGTTCATTTTTTATCACGTTCCATCTATCGGTTACTGTCGCTTGATTTGAAATCACTTCTAGTCGTATTCCGATTGACCAGAAGTGACATAAAATCGACCGGAAATCTACTGAAAGTGACTGGAAATCTACTGAAACTGACCGAAAATTTACCGATTGGAAATGACAATAAATAGTACCAAATCCACTAGAAGTCATCGCATATCGACCGGCTGTGACCGGAAACTGGAAATTAAACGGAAGAAAAATCGATAGGGTGTGACCGAAAATCTATCAACATTTAGCTAAATTCAACTGAAAGTGACTGTAAATTGACCGGAAAATTACTCAGTGATAGCACTACGCGCGAAAGTCACTTTTTTGATCACTTTTGGTAGATTCTCCGACAAATTAAACGGAGATCATCGGATATCGTTCGGTAAATAACTGGAAGTGACCAAAAATCATGCAGATTCTGATTCCGAATACTTCCGGTCGATTTCCGATCACTGCCGGCAACCAGAAGTCACCGCAAATCGACCGAATGTGATCGAAAAACGACTGGAAAAACGGGATATCGATCGGCAGCAATCGTTATTGACCGATAGTGACCGTAAATCTTGTGGTAGTGACCGAAAGTTACCGCAAATCAACTGTGTGTGACTGAAAATCAACTAAAAGTGACTGAAAATCAACAGAAATTGACTGGAAGTGTCATCAAACAGATCAGAAGCAACTGGAAATAGACCGAACATCGATCGAAAGTCACCGGTAGTGATCAGATATAGACTGGAAGTGACCGAAAATCAAACGAATTTCGGTCAGTTTTAGTAGATTTCTGATTAAATTGGCCGAACGTCGTCGAATGTCGTCCGAAAAACGACTGGAAATAACCTAAAATTGAGTAGAGATCGTAAATCGATAGGAAGTGAGCATGAATCTTGTAGAAGTGACCGAAAATCTCACAAAAATTAGCTGAATTCAACAGGAAGTGATTGGAAATAGACCCAAAGCTATTGGAATATGATCGAAAAATGACATAAAGTGGCAGCACATCGACCAGAAGTAACAGGGAATTGCCAGGACATAAATCGGAAATCGATCGGTGGATTTTCGGTCAAATTGACCGACAGGAAATCTTTTTATTCATTTAGTGAAAGTGATCGTCAATCTACCGGACGTGATCGGAAATAACACCGACTTAGACCCGAAAACCACCGAAATTCCACCAAAAAACAGAGACCGTAAATCGACCGAAAGTGGCGGTAGATCTAGTAGCAGTGACCGAAAATCAACTCTGAGTGACTGGAAATTGACTGGAATTGTCACGAAACAAAACGGAAGTGTTAGGAAGTTGACCGATAATCTGCTGGAAGTGACCGGGAATCTACCGGATGTGATCGGAAATGACAACAAACAGACCGGAATTCGCCCCAGAATCCACTAGAAGTTATTGCATATCAAACGGCTGACAGAAAAACGACTTAAGTGAGCGAGAAACGACTGTAAGTGACCAGCAGAGATTGGTTGGAAGTGACGGTAAATCTAGTTGAAGTGACCAAAAATTACTTTCGCTAGATTGCCGGTCACTTTCGATTTTTTGTGTTATTTCCGGACTATTTCTATATATTTTCTAAAAAGTTTATTTCGATTTTCGACTACTTGCAATTTTTTATCACTTCTAGCAGTTTTACGTTCAGTTTCGTTCAATATCCTGTCATGTTTGCCAATTCTGTTCAATGTTCTGTCATCTTAAGTCATTATTCGGTCAATTTGTGATGAGTTTCGGTCACATCTGTTCAAATTCGGATCACCTCAAGATGCATTCGGAAAGCTTCAGGTGACATCGTGAGGTACTCACGACTAGCCTCAGAAAGCACTCGGATTGCTCATGTCGGTAATAAATTTTCTATTCCAAATACTAATTGGATTTTTACCAGTTTAACTTATGATCCAGTCACATAATTAAGATTAAGCAAAGTACATTTACCTGAATGCAACGACGTGCCGTCTTTTCGGTGTCAACAATTATCGCCTCCATATACTTGCCCAGAACTTTCGTCACTGCAACATTATATCGCTTGTGTGTCGGTTGACACATGTTTATCATTCGATCGTACTGCAACAAATCAATGTTTTCTTTTAATTAAAACGCCACTCAATGTGAAAACTACCATAAAAACTTACAACGCCCGGCACTTCTCGCTTAAACAATTCAACAACTTCTTGTTTTTTCTTTCGTCGAGCATCCTCATGTTTATCGCCTTTCGCATCGCCTAATTGATCTCGCACATTGTCCAATTCCTTTTGCAATTCGGCAATTCGTTCTTTCGATGAGCCCACATCATTTTTTAATTCGTCTTTTATGCGATTTTGATCTTGTAATGCCTGTTTGCTCGATTGAATGTGATCCATTAGTTTTTCCATTCGCTTGCTAACTTCATCTTTTTCCAGCCGGAATTTTTCCAATTGCCCTTCGATCTGTTCTTTTTTGTTCACTTCATTGTCGAGCAAGTCCTGATCCGATTTTTGTTCACGATTGATAGACTCTTGTTCGCTGACATATTTAGCGGCCGTTGCTTCGGCTTCTTGCTTCAAGCGATCGTACTCTTCGACATTGCCCTCTTCCATATGTACGTTACTGCCACGTTTTTGCGATTCATTTTGTACCTGTTGCTCGAACTTTAATTTGGCATCTTCAATGGTTTTCATTTCGTCTTCAAGCTTTTTGACGTCAGACTGTAAGTGTGTATAGAAACGAAATAAGATTGTCAAAGTTGGTGTGCCGAAATAGTGTTTGTTTTTCTTCTTTTTACCTGATGCGCTTCGTCTGCTTTGCGAGATTGTTCCAAAGTTTTTAATGCTGAATTCAGCTTCTTCTGGGAATGAGATACCTTTTCCTTGGCTTTGATGAACAACGGATGTTTTTTGCTCATTTCGGTTTCCTTAAATAAATGATTCGATTAGTACCGAAAGCGATAAGAGTAACGGTCCAGTAAAACGTACCACTTCACGAATGTCCTGTTCGATTTTTGCCAATTCTCTCGAAATTTTACCAGCCTCCTTCTTTTTGTCCTTTAGCACATCGTCTGCCTGTTCCTTTTTTCGTTCCACAGTTTGTACTTCTTCTTGTTTCGCCAACATTTCATCGTTGAGACGTTGAATTTCTTTTTCGAAATGAAACAACCGAAACAATTGATATTGGACCTGTTTCTCAGCCTGTGACCAAAGAAACAAACAAAAAAATCGCAATTAAACCGATGGCTAGTTCATTTATGAAATAACACCACGTACGCATTCTTGTTTCAACCTTGTATATCGATCTGCCTCTTGCTTTTCAGCTTTGGCCTCCTTTCGTTCGGCCGCAATACCTTTCTTCTTTTGGTACGTGAATTGCGTTTCTTCTTCGGCAATTTGCATTTCTTGCTTCAGTCGATTGTACTCTTCTTTCAACAGTCCGGATCCACTGATTTCCTCAAACAATGCCGTTAGCTCTTTGGCATTTTTCATCGCAATACTTTCGACGGCACCCTGAAATACGAGGAAATTCTTGGCCTTTACATTGATGCCAAGCTTTTCCAATTCTTCTAGATAAGCGGCACTGGTAACACCCTATTGTGTGGAAAGTGCATAGATTTTACATTCTATTGGTGAAAAATAAGCTGTTTCCAAACCAATTACCTTGCCATTCAGTTTATAGTCAGCAGAAGAATTGATTACCGATCGCTGAAAATCGATTTGCGATTCATCTTCGAGAACGAATTTAGCCGTGACCGAACATCGGTTCGATACTGGCCGACCAATGGCGGCTCCATGAATCAGTTCACCGAGACGCTTCACACGAAGACAATTTGTCTTTTCGCCCATGACGAAACTGATGGCATCCATAAAATTTGATTTGCCTATTTGCAAAATAAATCATACACATCCAAAAGGCTTATTAATTCAAAATCAAAATCAAAATCAATAATATAAAAGCAACATGCCAATAAATGGGGCCACACTGACACAACCTTCCTCTTATATACAGTTAAAAGATATAGAAACGAATGTGGTAAACAGATAAATTAGAAAGAATTAATAAAAAAAACGAGATACATGGATAGGATGCAATAAAACTAATCATATAAGTAGATTACCTGATCCATTAGGTCCTATAACTGCAGTAAATCTTTTGAGTGGCCCAATCGTCAGACTACCTTTGTAAGACTTAAAGTTTTCAACTTCAATATATTTCAAAAACGCCGGCATCGTCTGATGTTATACTCATTTAATCAAATGGAAATTGTTTAAATATTGAAAAGCTTATTATCTTATTGAAATTTAAATAGAAAATCGGGAATAACAAAATGTTTTAAACAAAAAACACTGCACACACAACACAAGTGGACACAATACACAGCAAAAATTGGCTGTGCAGAAAAAATGAAAAAATCGAAGATGGCGGGAGACGCAACATGACAAGTACCCACTAGATATTAGGTCACTATAGTGACATGTCATTTGGATGTGCACAGTATTGATAGAACACGAAGTGATATACATTTTTATATACGTTTATCTCTTTGTCTTACTTTTTAGCGCGGTTTTGAACATTGACATAAAACCATGGACAAAAAGATTGCTGCGCTGTTTTCATAGAGCCTGTATTATAAATATAAAATCAGCTGGTTGGAGAAAACGCTAAATCTTGGCCACATATGTCCACAACAGACTATAAAGGACAAAAACAAATGACAAAACCAAAAAGTTCAATTTTTTTAACATGGTTTTTGTCATTTGTTTTTGTCTTTTGTCATTATTTTTTTCTATTGT
>JANTEX010032110.1:0-10465 GCA_024741295.1 Macrocera vittata
AAGGGTATAAATAATATTGTCGTATCCTGTATAGGAGCGATGCTAAAAAGCAGGACAATAGCGGCTAACTAAATGATAATTCAAAAAATTATCGATACTTATCGGGATCATGGAGCACAATATAGTCTAGTAAAACTAACGTGACAGCAACAAAAAAGAGAGGTCCACGGGTTGAAATCATTGAACATTATCGATTATACTGATATTTACCGCATGTATAAACACTTATCGATACTTATCGATATTTACCGATGAGAAAAGTGATCGATAACTATCAATATATCGATAAATTTCCCAACCATATCATCCAGCTTCAAATGGTTTTATTGAATGTCAAAATCGCACTACAAAGGCAGTAATATAATGTCATAGAGATAACAATTGGGTTAAGGTGATTTCAACGGTTGTTCTTGATCAGTTTGAAAAGTACATTTTCCAGATAAATTAAATTTTTCAAGTTAGAAAGAGAAAAAACGTGTAAAAACCTTAACGTCAATTTAAATAATTAGTTTAAGTTATTGTAGTGTCAGTATAAGTAGCTAGGTATAGCAAATATAAATAGAAACTCGAATTTTCATAAAATAAACTCTCACTTCTATCTAACAAATCAAACTATAAACCTAGTTTTGGTAAAAAGCAATTAATTACAAACAAAAAAAAAAAAATGCTCCCGCGCAGATCCGAGGTCCGATAATTGGATGGGTAATCCAGTCAGGTGAGCTAAAAGTTTAAAATTCCTCAGTTATTACGACGGAAGCACAACTCGATGAAGATGTATAATTTATTGAACCTAATCGATCTACACATATATTGGATTTATTATAACTGAATTCAATAAAAAACAGTGCGGTTCTATTTGAGGTACATATATTAAAAAGCGATAACACAGAGAATCTCCGCGGTTTTCAGTACCGCGGGATACAATATGATCTACTGTGAACCGCTAAGATGTTGTTTTGGCGCTAACATCCAAAACGGTAATCAATACCGACGTTAACCGGTAACCACAACCATTAATAGGTAATGGTTACCGACGTAGCGGTTGTGTGAACACCGTTATGTCAGTAACGACTACCGTTTTGGATGTTAGCGCTAAACCAACCGCAAAAAATACTCTGTGTATAGTCTTATTATGGTTAATTTTTAAAGCTAGCTCTGGGTTAAATTAAGGGCTTTTTGCAACCAACTAGAAACAATTTCTTCAAATTAACCTTTGACGGATATTACTATGTCATCAGCGTAACCTTTGGCACAGAAGTCTGTATTATGTAACAGATCCAGTAACGAGCACACTAGTAAGGAACAGCATCAGTGCCTTGTATTTTTGTAGCATGTAACCTTTTCTTGCAGAAATGGACACTATGCAACCACATATTTCAGCCATTCTTATTCGGTTTTGTAGCACCTTTCCAAGTCACTACAAAATCATTCATGCTCTTTTCGGTTGATGCCTTCCCTATCATCAAAAGCTCCCTTAAAAATTATTTTCTATTTCTGAGTCCAAATCTTATAAGGCTGTTTCGGTCGATTTTCCCTGTTGGTTGGCTTATTGACTTTTATGTAAAGAGTTTAAAGTAAGAGTACCCTGTCTGATGTAATTATCCAGGATAATTTCCATGTGGCGTTCTTCGCCACGAGATAGGTATGATTCCCAGAGCGAGACTCGCTCCAAAATAGTCGAACAAGATGAAGCTGAAGTATGCTCATTCCACTTTGCAACAGTTTTTGGAATATACCATACCATCTTGGCGATTTATACGGCTTAAAAGATTCTATTGCCCATTTAACTTTCTCAGGCGTAATAATATCCCTTTACCTTTCCCAATTTTTATTTGATGTTATGCGATTTGTACGTTGAAATTGTCATCGTTCAGGATTATGCATTCCCAAAAATAAGTACGGTGAAGAAGTTCAATAGTTTTCGACTGATTTACCGTAAATTCAACGCCTGGTTTATTCATCAGGCCAATTCCATAGCTAACATATATGGTCCATTGATAGAACATTGTGCAATATAGCTGCTTCTTTAATCGACATGATTTTCCAACATAAGCCTTTCCTAACCGATTTCTTGTAGAAAAGAAGAGAATGATCTCATCTTTTTACTGTAATCGGTTAGGAATTTCCTAAACACATCTCCGCTTCTATCTCCTCTGGCTAGATATGTTAGTTCGGAGCATGCTCAAACATTTGAGCATATTCTAAAATGTCTGCTCCAAAACATGCTTATGTATATTTTGTGAAAACCTAGAATTTAGTGCATGAGTAGCGTATTCGCATTAAATGATTTTCATAAAACGAAATCTTGAATTATTCACTAATTGATACTAAAATGTATCGAAAAACAGTTCTATAGCCCTATGCTATAACTACTTTTGAGACATTTACAGTGGAGTAGCACCGCATCAATTTGAATTTACTCTTACTTTGAAATAACGCGAACTTAGATTTTTAGACTGTAAGAATTACCCAGTATTGCTATACAACTTTTTTGATTCGACTGCGTATACCTATACTTATAAAAAAAAAATGTACGAGAGAATGCTCGAGCAGCTTTTTAGAAATGCTCAAAATCAACATCTCTACCTCTGGCCCTACTAAAGAGTCTTCTACTTCTGATCTTGACGAGTTCATCTTTGTCCATGTATCTTAGTTTGAAAGGACAACTGTTTTCGTATAAATCTATAAGGGTTCATCTAAGACGTTTTTTCCACATTTTCAAATCATATGACGTCTCGTGCCTTACCCCCTCCTACCAGACCTTCTGCCATATATCTGTCGTAAATGTTTCTATCAGTCGAGACTGGCTAGCGAAAGGTGACTAGGCGGCTCATATGCAGCCGAAAGTGTATTTGTCGATGATCAGACATCGAGGGCTCATCAGATACGTGTCAATTTATTATTTTACCGTTGATCCGATTGCTAACGTAATGTCTAAAACCTCGCATAACAAAAGAGGGAGAGTCACCAACATTTATGACTTAATATGTTCCTTCCCCAAGAATTAAAATTGATCTTTGTTTCCATTTATCACATTTGTTAAAAATCAGTTAGAAGAGAGTTATGATATTGTTAAGTTACGGTTGACTTGCAATAGATTTAAAACATAACTCCAACACACAACTCATGAACCTCTCAGATATTTTTCTAGGCAGTCAATGTATCGAGAATGTCGATCAAGTGGTTAGTCTTGGTATAATGTCGATTTATCGATCCAATAAGTTTAAAACCCCAACAAAAACACGATGTCTATTGGTTAAATAATTAAGTATGTCAATATTCTCTTACATTGACTTATTTTGTTTCGATGGGTTGAGCAACGTTGACAGACAAAGAAAGAATTACCTAAGCTTTTGATTCGTTTTTGAACTTGGCGTATGGGCGCGACGTGACCATCTGACCTAAAAAACTCGTCTTTTAGATTGCGACATTTAGCAATATATGAAGTTTTGAGCATGTTTGTTAATGTATCGGATGATAATCAAACGTGTTCCGAATTGATTTTAAGAGTTGCCATTCCATCACTCCGAACGATTGCGTGATATGGTTGGGCCAAGATTTTCTACCATGGAATATATTAGAAAGACGTTCTCGTCATGGGATTGGTATATCGCAATGTTTTTCCTATTACTGTGCAAAGGTTCAGTTCAAAGGACACTGTTTTCCAGTTTTCAAAAGTACTTAGTCTCAACTTAATTCAATTCTATATAATTACTAAAATCACTCATATTACTCAGAATTGATATTTTTCATCAGATTTATCTTTTTTATTAAAATCTTGTAGTTAGTTTCAAGCTTAACAACCATAAATGTAATGCAATATATACGATTCCTAAAAATATTTAGTGGCTTAAAATTGATTTGGTGGTTTATTTTGTTTATGAGCTTTGCATTTGAGAGGTATCCTATTTCACTACACTCATCTCATTTTTGACAGATACCTATTTTGAGAGATGATCTATTTGTCAGCTCTTCCTTTTTGACAGAAAGAGACAAATGGCTACTGAGAAGCACAGTGAACATGTTTTTTTTGGTCGTATGATAGATCTACAACTTCATAGAAAAATATCGTCTTTCTAATAATATTCTTGAAGTATTGTTATTAATGTTATAGTATAATAGTGTTTTTGTAATAAACTGTAAAAAATTATGCAATTGAGGTAAATTTGCGAACCCATTGTTCAGGCTTTTATTGCATTTGTTCTCACGCGTAAGGAAACCTTTAAATGTTTTAACGATAATTAGTTAAAAGTTTCAAAAATGGCATTTTTAAATGGTTTTCCTGGGTATGGGCCTTTCCTAGGTGAAGAAGGACATAAGGACTTCCAAAAATTACTCTGATATACATTTTATATTACTAAGAAGAATAGAAGTATAGAAACCATAGTAGTATAATGATCAAAGTATTTACACATTGCGCGGTGCACTATAAAAACTGCATACAAAACAGCAACAATTTTCGACAATTAAGTCAAAATCATTTAAACCTATTTTGTATATGTATTGTGATTTGAATCATGAAATTTTTCTTAATTTAGGAGTTACATTAGATAAAGATCTTAGCTTTGGTACACACCAACAAAACATAAAAATAAGAGGACTGCAACACACATGGGTCTACTTAAGTACTGCGCCAACAGCTGCACTATGCAGAATATTCCACCGCTATCACCTATCACGAAAAAAAACTCCAAAGAAGAAAATAAAGGATCAAAACAAACTAAAACAATCCACACTTATTCGATTTTGATGATTTCTAAATTATAAATCTGAAAACTTAAACTTCAAAGTGACTTAACAATAATTTATGAAACATTTTTTGCAGCAGCTTTTTAAGTTTTTGGTTTCATTATTTGTCATCTAGAGATCATTATGCCCTTTTTGACGTATGGTACATCAAAATCTGGATACTTTTTACTTTGAAGTTTGAGCTGATCTTATTGGAAACAAAACCGAATAGAGCGTCAGATTATCCGATTGATTAAAATGTTCACACGGAATATTGTCTTCTAAAGTGTGAAAAAGTCTTTGAAGTAAGAGTTTCATGTCAGTCACTTCCAGTAAATTCTCGAAAGGATTCTGTTCACTTCTTCAGACTATACAAATTGGTACTTTGTCTGCATAAATCTCGTAAAGAATAGTTTTGTTTTGAAGCAAAAATGATTGCTAAACATTTTCATAAAAACGATATTATTGAGAATTCGCCAAAGGACCATACATTTAAACAGCGACTGTTCTTTATTTTCTGCACAGTGTCAATTAATATTATAAATTCGGAAAATATATTTTATGCCAGGATTTTATTATTTATATTTTTATCTTTAACATTGAAACAATTATGCGTTTTTAAGCACTTTTGTTTGAATTTCTCATTAAGTATATTCACATTCGATTTCAAATCTACGTAATCTAAATCCGATATCGCTTCATTCATATACTGATCGACAAATTTTTCCTGAACTATCAAAGTTTAACGAGATATAAATGGGAAGGATCGCACAAAGAAGGGCCCTTCTAATACCATGTTTTATGAATATTTTCAAAATTACCGGATTCAACTCTAGTGGCTTTTGAACAAATTTATTGAAAAACTAATTTTTGTCTTATGACTTTGTTTCCTTGGTATTGAAATCAGCTCTAGTTTTGAACAGAAGTTGTAGATCTTTTAAAAATACGTACAATACGGATTAAATAATATACATTGTTACATGTACCTATAAACAATTTGTAAAACTAACAGATAATGACATTTATCTGAGGGCATGAAAGGGAGATCAATGAATTAGTTTTGATGTGATATCACAATTATGTATTATGTATTCAAAATTCGTATTCTTTATCATAAAACTAATAATAACAATAATATTGTTGAAAAATAAATGCACTCATGAAAAGATACATCTACATCATTATAACATACTATAATAGAGACAAATGGCATGAATATAGAAAATAAAAATTGGTTGACAATTTTCCAGAGATTTTTCTTTGATGTGCTTTTTATTCTTTTTAAATTTGATTTATGACGTCTGTTTTTACAGATGTTGAACATTATAAAATATATACTTGTATATGCAAAGTTAACGGGTATATGTATCAAACGTCTTTTCTTTTCATTTTATTATCTGCGGGCTTTAGAGTTGATTTTGAATATAGTCGACATATGTACAGAGAGAAGATCATAAATTATCTAAAATATTTCTTTATATTATGATGTACAGAGTGTTAGAGTTTATTGATTTTTTGAAATGATATGTAGAATAAAGTTATCAGTTTTCAGACAAATTCAGTTGAAAAACAAATAAACAATTTTCTTTATTTCATTCTTATACATAAATCTTCAGGTACATATATATGAATACGAATATGAATTCCGTCTATAGATTCTGTTCATTGTATGTATATAATTTGGCGATTTGATGTGTATGAATGATATAATAATTTAATGTTATGTTTCTATCTAAAATGCCGTTGTCTTATATATATTTCATAATAAAGCAGAGAGTAGAAGATTTTATTTATTAATCTTAATTTATTCTCTGCTCCAAGAAAATATTTTTCCTCTGTCTTATAAATTAATGGATATTTTACGTTACATATTATACGCTTCTCAAATGATACCTATTCACTATTGGAATTGATGTAGATAGATTCAGATACATTTATATTATGTGAGGTAGACTCGAGACTATATAAACGAAAGCCAAACGTAAATAAGACGCTATTTTGCTTGTTTCAACAGAAAATAGTCACGTTAGTAAAGCAAACCACTTTCAGGCTCTGCACAATGAATTATTTGGGAATAATTTATTTATATTATATGTATAGCCCTTTCTTGTATAGGGTGTGAGCCTATGTTGTTTGAACGACTGGTCATTATTTCTGAATGGTTACAGAGATTTTCTTTTTCTATTAAAAATTATAAAGGGAGTAATTTTGATTTTATATCGCCCGAGAAATATTACCCCAAAAAATGTTCCGCATTTGATCTATTAATGGTCCAAACGTAGCCAAATATAAATCTTTACTAAAAATTTTTTTTCCGGATACGCCGCTGATAGATATCTTCCTTGAACTTCAGTTGAATACTTTCCTTAAATTCAAATTTCCACCGTCCTTAAATCAACCACAATTAGGACATTTGTAAGAAGTTCATAAAACAAACTTCCACTAAAGTACCCTTAAAATCCGGACCATGCGAATGTCTGCTCCATATGTGCAGGTGCGAGTCGGTCAAAACAAAAAAGCGCTGTGGGTAATTTCATTTTCATTTTTTTTTTTTTGACAAATTGGAATTTTGTTTTTTGGCATAAGTAAGTTTTGCCTCCGAAAAGAGCCACTCACCAACCGTTAAGACTCACAACAAGGAATTCGGCGGCTAATGATTACGGATGTTGATACTAAAAACTGGTTCGAAAATAATATTCTTTTTGACGTGGCTGGGAAGTAAGCAATGCTTGTCAGAAAGAAGAAAGTTATTGAGACGATGAACAACGTTAAAAAGACACTAAAAACCTGTTTCGAAACCGACAAGATAAATCACACAATCACCGGTCGCGAAATGGCTCCAGCATTAGTATCGGTCTAACAGTGCAGATTTTCAGTTTTCAATCATAGGGTTGACCGTGGTCTTTCTAGTTGTTCTTGATAACGGTGGACATAAATCCAATGGGGGGCAGTAACATCAACTTTTTCCAAAGCAATTTGCACTAATGTAAGGCGGCGATGGGTAACATCAGCCAGTATTTTGATCCAGAACAGGTAGACGTAGGGTTGATACAGAAGCCATAATCTGGTGGTAAGGTCAAATTTGTAGGCGATATTAGTGGCAGCATTTTTCACCTCAATCGCAGAACTAAGGTCATGGCCTGCATTCTAATTACCAAAAGATTGGTTTTGAATCCGTTGTTTTCAAACAATTTCTCTAACCCAAACTTAACAGTAGTAAGGATATGCAGAAATACTGGCGTAGGGATAGAGGAAATGGTCGTTGCCTCCTGTTACCAAACAAATAACTCTACTATTATCCCACCTGATGATGCTCTGAAGAAAATGATCTCCTACTGTCATAGGATGAGGCTTAAACTTCTCACCGTTATGAACGCGAACTTCTACCGTATTGTTTGTGGGAGAGCAGACACTAACTGAATAATTAAGTGACGTTACGGCTATATTATTGAAACTGACATGCAAATTATGTATTTAGATAATGAGCAAATTTTTGTGGTCAAAAATCGAAGTGAGGTTATTGACATAACACTCGTTTCGAATAGTCTTGCCTAGGATATTGTGAATTGGAGTGTATCAAAGAAGTCTGATCACAGATTAATAAAATTTTCCTGCAAGTCTAACGTTGAAGTGAGACGTAATTGTGGCAAAAGCCTGAGATGCACAAACTTGGAAATATTTAACCGTGGCCTTGTATTAAGGGTGCATTTGATCTCAATATTCCCTGACTAATCTGCTAGATTTAGAAAATACAGTTGATGCTGTTACTACTGAGGCCATGATTTCATACTTTGAATTGGACTGTCCAGTTACAATATCCAAAAACTTTAGAAATGATCCGTAGTAAGCTCAGAAAATTAAGAATTTTTTTAGAAGTGCGGATAATAAGGCCATAATATATAAGTCTTTTGCGCTGAAACTTGCATGGTAAGAGAAGGCTTGGAAGTAACAAGGAAACAAGGATGCAAAGTCGTTCTGCTCGGATCTACAGATTGGAGTTCTTAAACTCCAAGATGGCCAATATACTAACTCAGGTAATGAGACTATGTTGAACTTGTTTCAGTCACGTTTTTCGAATATAATTGGCCACGATGTATCAGAAGTAGAGCCTCAGGCAGTTTGGGGTTTCAATCCTGTGGCTCTTGATTGGAGTGTGACAGATAATCACTATAGAAAAGGTTCGTCAGGCAATTCAGTTTCAGCCACTTAAATCTGCTGACATAGATGGCATTTTTCCTGCCATTCTGCAGAAGGCAATATAGAGGATGTCTGGCTTACGGGTACACTCCTAAGGATTACTCCCATGCTCACACAGAGCCTAGTAACTTTATTTTTTTCTGCGCGGGTATCGACTGTGTGTGAACACGAAAGATCGGCGACTTTCAATGGTAGTTTTTATCCCTATACCGGACAAAGAAATCTATACCAGTGCAAGCACCTTTAGCTTAACTTCTTTTTTGCTAAAACCATTGCCATTGCACCCGAAGCAACATGCCTATCAGCTGAGCCGATCAGTGATCTGTCTTCGACTGTTAGATAGATTAAGGGTAAAGAATTTGTCATGTCAGTCTTTGTTGACATATGGGGTACTTTTAACGGAGTGTGCACGGACGTTATCGTCTTGGGGGATAAAAGGGTTTGAAATTTCAGCCAGTCTTAATCATATGGCTGAGCAATACGTTTAGGGTGCGACATTTGCAATCTGATCTGCAAAGTTTCTCACTGCCTGCTGAAGTCAATAATGGATGCCTCCAGGGCGGGATCTTATCGCCTTGATTTGGTGTCTAGTTGTGGTGTGTTTGCCCTTGATTTCGCCGATGATATTTACAATCGCGTTGAGGGTAAGTTCATCGACACGTTATCCGACGTTATGCAGGGTGCACGAGGGCTGGATGAGTAGTAGTGCACATTCAAGAAACTTAGTGTAAATCCAGTAAACACCGGACTCATGGTTTTTACTGGGACGATTGCGCGGCGTCTGCCAACTACGCCCAGGATCTTTGGTGTCCATCTACGTATGGCTAGACTCGAAGTTGGATTGGAGAAAACACATAGGTGAACAAATTCTTAAGGCAAAGCGATCACCTGTGCAGAGTGTCGTTTGCAAGACTTGGGGCCTGTCTCCTAAGGTAGTGTATTGGATATACACTTCAATGATTAGTCCAGCTTTCATGGCGTTGTTGAGTGGTGGTACAGGATCAGCGTCGGCACTGTGATCAGAGAATTTGAGGATCTCCAACGTATGGTACTTTGAGCTATAAAAGGGACCATAAGGACTGTTTTTTTTAAAGGCCGCACTAGAAGTTCTGTCACACATAACATATTAGCCTTGCATTTATATGTACAGTCAATGGATATGTCGAAAATCTGCAGATTAAATGATATAGGAGTTATAGATGCGAGAACAAGAAGGCTGTGCTCAGACCAATCCAGATCGACTGGGGATGTTGAATTAATGAGGTCGAATACCTACATTTGATTCGCTCGGCAGTTTGAGGTAAACATTCCTTTTAGACAGGAATGGACGCATGGTTGTGTTTTGGCTGTAATATAGCAATCTACGCTTGTGGTTCTAGAACGGATGGAGTCAATAGGGCAAGAGTACATTTTGAAGATCTATATCAGTTTTCAATCATTATAAAACGTTCTATAAAGAGAAATGAAAGGGCGCAATAAAGTAGTAACCAGTCTACGAAGTTTCGTAAATGGCCCGCATTTATCGTGTATCATGAAGTCT
>JANTEX010032221.1:0-16136 GCA_024741295.1 Macrocera vittata
AAAACTTTAAATGTTTTAGGCTTAGGTTGACTTAATGATACTAAATAATAAAAAAAAAACTTGAATTTTTTACATAAACTTTAATCTGTTCATAAAAACTTGAAACTTTTTATAAACAAACTTGAGACTTATCAAGTAAGTTTTGAAGTTTTCATGAAAACTTGAAACGTTTTGTAAAAACTTTGAACTGTTCATGAAAATTTGAAACTTTTCATGAAATCTTAAAACTTTGAACTGTTCATGAAAACTAAAAAGTTTCCCTGAAAACTTGGAACTCAGTTTTAATGAAAATTCTAAAGCGAAGTTTTGGATTATGAATCCCGACGCTCTCGCAGTACGATTACAAAGTTTGCTCAAAGTCGGTGAACCGATACCTCCTAATTCCTCGAAGAATTACACGATATTGAAAATATTTCATGAAAAGTTTTAACTTTTTTAAACAAAAGAAAAACTTAAAACTTTCCTTGAAAACTTGGACCTTTTTAATAAAAACGATGAACGATTCACGAAAACTTGAGAATTTTTATAAAAAACTTGAAAGTCGTCAAGAGAGTTTTAAAGTTTTCCTGAAAATTTGATAATTTCCATGACTATTTTGATGTGTTCATGAAAAGTTGGAACTTTTTATGAAAACTTTGAATTTCTAATGAAAACTTGAAATTTTTCATAAAAAACTTTAAACTGTTAATGAAACCTCAAAACTTTCCATGAAAACTTTTTATAGAAACTTTGAAATGTTCGAAACGACATGAAACTTTTTATCAAAAATTTGGAAATTTTCATTGAAACTTGGAACTTTTCATAAAAACTTTAAGCTGTTTACGAAAACTCAAAACTTGTCATGAAAACTTTTCATGGAAACTAGGGCACGTTTATAAAACTTGAAACTTGTTATAAAAAACTTTGGAAATTTTCTTGATTTTTTTATGAAAACTTTAAATTTCTCATGCTAACTTGAAACTTTTCTTTAAAATCTAACTTAAAACATTAATATCATAAAAACTTTAAACTTTCCACGAAATGATTAAATTTGTCATGAACAACTTGAAATTTTGTCACGAAAAACTTGGAAATCGTCGAGAAAGTTTTGAAGTTTTTATGAAAACTTGGTAATTTCCAATTATATTTTGAAGTGTTCACGAAAACTTGGTAATTTCCTTAAATATTTTGAAGTGTTCATCAAAACTTAGAACTTTTTATGAAAACTTTGAATTTCTAATGAAAACTTGTTTAAACTTTTTTTAACAATTGTTAAAAACATAAATCCTCCATGAACCTGGAACTTTTCATAGAAACGATGAAATATTCATGAAAACTTGAAAATTTTCATGAGAAACTTGAAACTTTCAAGGAAACTTGAAATTTATAAGAAAACTTGAGACCTACCAAGAAAGTTTTGAGGTTTTCATTAAAACTTGGAACATTTTATAATTTTTTTTAACTGTTAATGAAAACATAAAATTGTCATGAAAAACTTGAAAGCTTGTTAAGATATTTCTGAAGTTTTCATGAAAACTTTGAACTCTTTACAAAAAATTTGAACTGTTGATGAAAACTTGAAAGTTGCCATGAAGATATAACTTGAAATCTTTCATGGAAGCTTGAAACATTTCATAAAAACTTTGAACTATTCATGAAAACTCAAAAGTTTCCATGAAAACTTCGAAAAACTTAAAAAATTGTATACAAACTCAGTGAAAACTTTAAACTGTACATACAAACCTAAAACTTTGCAAAACGACATGAAAATTTTTTATCAAAAGCTTGGAACTTTTCATGAAAACTGTGAACTGCCAATTAAAATTTGAAATTTATCATAAAAACTTTAAACTTTAATGAAAACTCAATATACTCACCATGAAAACTTTTCATAGAGACTATTATTGTTCATAAAACTTGAAACTATTTGTGAAACTTCGGAAATTTTCATAAATTTATGGAAACTTTAAATTTGTCATGTGAACTTCCATGAAAATCTAACTTGAAATCTTGCCACGAAAACTTAAAAATTTAATTGTTCCATGAAAGACTTGAAAATCGTCATTAAGTTTTGAAGTTTTCATGAAAACTTGGTGATTTCTATGAATACTTAATGTGTTCACGAAAACGGTGTGGAACTTTTTATGAAAACTTGAACCTTTTCATAAAAGCTCCATGGGAACTCCGAACTTTGCATAAAAACTTGAAAATTTTCATAAGAAACTTGGAACTTTTAGTGTAAACTTTAAACAATTTATGTCAACATAAAACTTTCTATAAAAATCTAACATGAAAAATCTCATGAAAACTTCAGACTTTCCACAAAAACTTGAATTATTTCTTGAAAGTCTTGAAATTTTTCTTGAAAACTGGAAACTCGTCAAGTTTTGAAGTTTTCATGAAAACATGGTAATTTGCATAAATATTTTGAGGTGTTCATGAAAACTTGAAACATTTCGTAATAAGTTTAAACTGTACATGTAAACTCAAAAGTTTTCATGAGAACTTCGAACTATGTATAAAAACTAGAAAATTTCCATAAAGAACTAGTGAGAATTTTAAACTTTTTATTCCTTTTCACTTTCCATAAAAACTGATTTGAAACATACCATGGTAACTTTAAACTTTCCGCAAAAACTTGAAATTTTTCCTGAAAAACTTAAAAATTTTCAATACAAACTTGAAACTCGTCACGAAAAATTTAAAGTTTCCGTAAAAACTTGGTAATTTCCATGAATAATTTGTAGTGATCACAACTTGCAATTATTTATGAAAACTTTTCATAAAAACTTTGAACTGTTGATGAAACCTCAAAACTTTCCATGAAAACTTTTCATGGAAACTATGAATTGTTCAAGACGACATCAAACTTTTTATAAAAAGCTTGGAACTTTTCATGAAATCTTGAAAATCGTCAAGAAAGTTTTGAAGTTTTCATGAAAACTTGATTGTTTTTAAGAATTTTTTGTAGTGTTCATGAAAACTCGGAACTTTTTATGAAAACTTGTACCTTTTCAAGAAAACTCCTGAGATCTTCGAACTTTGCATAAGAACTTGAAAGTTTTTAGAAAAGTTTTGGAACTTTTAGTGAGAATTTTAAACTTTTCATGGCAACTTGAAAAACTTTCCATGAAAAACCAACAAGAAACATAAGTTTCATCTTTCCACGAAAACTTGAAATTTTTCATGAAAAACTTGAAATGTTTCATGAAAACTTGAAACTCGTCAAGAAAGTTTTGAAGTTTTTATGAAAATTTTTAAATCTCCAAGAATATTTTGAAGTGTTCATGAAAACTTGGAACTTTTGACGAAAACTTTGATTTTTTAACTTTGAACTGTTGATGAAATCTCAATCCTTTTCATAGAAAATATGAAATGTTTAAAGCGACATCAAAAACTTTGCACTTTTCATGAACATTTTGAACTGCTAATTAAAAATTGAAAGTTTTCCTGAAAATCTAACTTCAATTATTCGATGGAAACATGAAGCTTTTCATAAAAACTTGAATTGAAAATTATGAATAAAAACTTTTTCATGAAATTTCACAAAGTTCACCTAAATACTTCCTTACTTATGGTGAAATTATTCTTCACACAATGACGCCATCTCTTGGAAAGTGACTAAGCAATTGAACGTTAACAGTTACCGAATCTAGCCCAGATACTCATGATAGGAATGGCAGCACTAATGAAACGTCAACAGTAAAAAAAATTTGGCTTTATGTTGCGGTTGTGTTTTTTTGTCTGCATTGCAAGTTTTCATTGTTTTTAAATTTTGTTTAAATGCAAATAAAATACATTTAACATAGATAAATGCTTTATAAATACCTCAATTAATTGTTGAGCATTAAGGTTTCCAAACCGAACGAGTATTTTTTGGGTGAGACATTTATTTATTAACTTTGTCCTGTGTTTGGTGCAATGGCGTGGCGGCCATCATCATAACGCCATCGTGTACATACATTTGTCCCGACAACTTCTTTGTCGTCTGTGTTCCAAATTGTTTTTTTGCCACTTTTCTGAAAATTCCTAACATTCAATTATTGTCGATTAATTTCTGTTGCCTTCACCAATATACCGTTTATACGCAGATGAATAAGAATAGCCGCTTAAGTGTGTCCTCGACTCGATTAGACCGTAGCATGGGTGACGACTCAACGCCCGAACAGTCGCCGGTGCTTGGTAGTAATCCAAGAAAACGGAAACGATTGGATCCGGTAAGTGTACATTTACACACCCAATATATTGCAATTTCAACATTTTTACCGATTCATTGTGTTCGTTTAACGACAGTCGGAACTATGCCAGCAACTGTACGATTCCATTCGAAATCTCAAAAAAGAAGACGGATCAATGCTGTGCGACACATTCATTCGCGTACCGAAACGACGACAAGAGCCATCGTACTATGACGTCGTTGCGCATCCAATCGATTTGTTGCGTGTGCAGCAAAAATTGAAAACCGAATCCTATGACGATGTCGAAGAGCTGACGACGGATTTGGATTTGTTGGTCAAGAATGCAAAGGCATTCTATAAGATCGGCTCCACCGAATACAATGATGCATGTCTACTGTTGGACACATACACCATAAACAAAAATCGTCTGTTGGACAGTGTCGGTGACGATATGAAAACGAAAAAAATTGCTCGCGGTCGTAAGTCGGCCACGACCAACGAAACGGACGATGCCTCGGAAACGTCTTCGCTGAAGGCCGAAGATGATTTTGAGTTGTTCGAGGAATTGTTTACGTCAGTGATGACGGCCTGTGACGAAAGTAATCGACCACTTCATTTGATGTTTCAATTGTTGCCGTCAAAGAAATTGTATTCCGATTATTATGACATTATTGATCATCCGATTGATTTGCGGTTGATTGCAACGAAAATCCAAACAAATGCCTATACGAGTCTGAACGAAATGGAAAAGGATTTGTTGCAGATGACGAAGAATGCGTGCATTTTCAATGAGCCTGGTTCGCAGATTTACAAGGACGCTAAAACGTTGAGAAAGGTACGGTTTTTCTTTGGATTTAGATTCTCCAGTCACCATAAATGTCGTTCGTTTTTTTGACAGGTTTTCACGAATAAGAAAATGGAAATTAAATCGGGCAAATTCAAGGTGATCAAACCGAAACGAAAGGGCCCGTCGCTTAGTGCAGCCATTGCTGCACTCAAAGAACCCGTTGAAGAGTCTGACGATGATAATGATGACAGCATGGAAACGGATAGTCGAGACGGACCAATGTGGCAGCTATTCGATCAACTGTACAACACTGCAAATGCATCCGGTAAGTTTGATGTTCATAATCGATGGGCTCCGTTTTTGTGTTGCTTTACATGTTTTCATTTTTGTATTTTGTTTTTCATTTTAACAATCCTGGATCATGTTAACATTTTTTCATTTATTTTTGGCTTTTCGTTCTCGGTTCGCTTTTGTCTGTTGTTTTATGATTTCGAAAAAAAAATTGACTTCATTGTGATCAACTGATATACATTCACACACACATCATCACATACACATTTTGCGTTATTTGTTTTATTTGTGTCTTTGTTTCATTTTGGTGGCCCGTGTACGGCGCGGTACGCCCGCATTGTATATCAACCACACACCACACGCATACACAAAAAAAAAAAACTTCACGATTTGATTAGACAATCCTAATGCCTCAGGAACGCCACTCGGTGAATCATTGTGGAAATTGCCGAATCGGCGTTTCCATCCAGAATACTATACGCTGATCAAGAAACCGATATCAATGTCACAAATTCGTAAAAAACTTAACGGTGGCAATTACACGAACATCACTGACATGACCAGTGATCTTTATCAGATGATTGACAATGCAAAGAAAGCATTTCCACCTACGCACAAATCGAATCGCGATGCCGTTAAAATGCAAAAGATTTTGAATCAAAAACTTGTGGATGTGGCCGTTGATCAAGAGGACAGTGACATGGAAGACGGTGACACGTCATTGCCATCGATTGCTTCAGCATCGTCTGGTACGTCGGCAATGCCAAAGAAAAAAGGGCGACCCTTGAAGGTGTATACGAATACGACGTTGACGTCACAGTCGACGTCCACACCAAATGCACCGGCGCTGCTGAATGCAACGTTGCCGATGATGAGCAGCTCAGTTATGACGTCGGCCAGTAACAGTCCGAAGAATCGATTTTCAAACAATCCGGTGCTGAAAAAGAAATTGCTTGGATTGCAGAAGTTTTTGAATGAGTACACGGTTAGTAGAGAAGTGGTGGCTTTAGAAATGCAAAAGAAAAAAATTTAAAAAATTGCTTTTAATGAATAGGTTGCCGGTCGTCGTCCAATGTTACACTTTCTCGAGAAACCATCGAAAAAATTGTATCCTGATTACTATGAGGTCATTCAGCATCCGATCGACATGAATACAATCGAAATGAGTATCAAAGCAGATCGCTATGGAACGCTGGACGATGTGGTTGGTGATTTTCGTTTGATGTTTGCGAATTGTCGCAAATACAACGAAGAAGGTTCGGTCATTTATGAGGATTCGAATATTTTGGAACGAGCACTTAACGAGAAACTGAAGGAATTCTCGGGCATTAATGATCGCCGATTGACGCCGAAAATGTAAAATATATTTGTTAGCGATCATGAAATGATAATGTAATTTCTATTCCGTATTTGTTTCGCACAGAATAAATAATCGCCGAAAGGTGATCACACCAATGGATACAACATTGCGACAATTGTACGAAGCGATAAGGGATTTTCGTGAGCCGAAAGCTAACCGTCAATTGGCCTTGATATTTATGAAATTGCCATCGAAAAATGTAAGTGAAACGAGAATGAATGTGTTTTCCTTTTGAGTGTGATTGGGTTGGAATCATTTTTTTTTCGGATATTTTGCTTTTCGAAATTTTTGACGTAGTTTAAATAGTAGAACAGTTGTTTTTTCATTAATGTGAGTGGAATATTTTGTGATTTGGTATTTTTTTTCTATATCTTTCCAATCCGTTTAAAATAATTTGATAATTGGATACGGAAAGACAAAGGTAATGTAGTTTAGTTGATTTAATTTCTATATAAAAACTAATTTTTATTTTTCATTGTAATATTAAGTAGTTGGATTGAAATGTATTATTGGTAGAGATTTGTTGTTTGTCTATATGTGTGTGCCTAAGTGTTGAGAATTGTGTGATTGTATGTTTAGGGAACGATTTTTTGAAGTGCTTGAATGTTGCTGCATTAAATATTTAACAACGATTTTGGATGTTTATTTAAACACTTATGTGGTATATAGACCACGTCTGACGGCGATTGCTGGCACGGCTACACACCGGCCAATTAGGCCCTTTATGCGACCATCTAAACATAAATTGATTACTCGAACCTTCTTGAATTGCTGGTCGTTAAATAATATTGAAACGCGAAATTATTTAATATTGAAAGAACGATAAAGCCGAGGGGTTTTACTCGACAAAAATCTGTCCCAAAGAATTCCTCAACAATAATAATTCCTCAGGATTCCTCGAGAATTCCTGAAGAATGCCTCGGAATTCCTCGAGAATTTCTCAGAATTCCCCAGAACTCTTCGAGAATTCCTCGATAATTCCTTACAATTCCTCGAGAATTCCTCGAAATTCCTCGGGAATTCCTCTAAATTCCTAGAGAATTCCTCTAAATTCCTAGGGAATTCCTCAGAATTCCTCGGGAATTCTTCGGGAGTTGTCCCAGGAATTCCTCGAGTAGTTACACCTCGTTTCTCTTACTTTGCGTTTCTAACCGAGTGAATTTTGTCGAGATGTTCTCAGTTAAACATTTTTTTTTTTATTTATTTTAAAGTTTCATCTAATTTTTCTGCTGTATATTTTAAAAATGTATTATTTTTTTATATAATGTTACTTTTAAGATTAGCCTTTATTTTTTGTCTTCACAAAATTTTCGACAAGCTTACCGTTGAAGCTCCAAATAGCATTGAACTTTGACAAAAGTGAGGTAATACCGAAATTGTTCGAGACGAATTTTTTTGGTCTGAACAAAAAATGTTTATTTTTATTTAACCCTAAAACCTGAAAAAATCAAAGCTCTAGCTCCCCATATTACTATCATTCCTTAACGGGCCGTACTAGCTAAAACAGCGTTATGGTTTTTGCAAACATTGAATATATGTTTTCAAGTTAACTTGAATGCTTTTAAGTATATTTTAAATATGTTTGCATACTTTTAACAATAAAATATATTGACAATATACAATCAAAAATATGTTACATATTTTATATTTTCTTCTTCTTTTTAATTTATCTTTTTCTTGGTAGTAGATTCGAAATATTCATATCTTGATAACGAAGTTTTCATGATTATAGAAGTTACACTGTTAAACAGTTATTGATTATCCTATAATTAAATCTAAACAAATACATATAAAAATGTTAAACAATTCTAATAAAGGGCGAAATAATCGAATACCTGTGCTCTTATAGCTAATCATGTAAAGTATATAATCTTTAAAATTGAATGATTATTATCAGTGTTATTTAAAAACTATATAAATTAAAATGATGTCACTTAGATACAGTTTGCGAATTAATATTATCATGCGCAACAATCAATCTTCCTCGTCGTTTATCTTACATCAGATTAAAATTGATATTGTTATATTGTAATGAGATGCATACGTCATACATCATACAGTCAGGTTTCTTTATATTCATGTTATATCTTTCAAGTAAGTTTATTATGAGGTTTTGAATTTTGATCATCTCTTATTGAATAAATTTGTCAAAAATGCAAAACGATGAAACATCAAAACGCTTAGTTCTCTAAACTTTTGAAAACCCTACCTATTATTCCCAAAATCCCGTAAAGCTAAAACCCAAAATTCTCAAAAAAGAAAGCATAACAAAGTAAACGAAAAAGGAGTAACTTTTGTCGTCCGTACAATTTTGTTTATAATTCCACTAGGACATAATTGTTCCATATTAAGAGTGGAACTCGGTGGCTCAATATTGTATAGTCGTAAGTAATAATAACCTAAAGTATACAAGTTTTGTTTTACGATCTTTTGACATATAATTGTTCATATTTGATAATATTTACAAAAAAAATGTATTGATAATTTTCTTTGTTTTTCAACAGGAATTAAAACAATTTCAAATTAAAACATGTTTAAAAATTAAATATATAATATATAATATAAACTCAGATGATATCTTAGTTAATTTGTAAAACCATTAGTTTCTGATTTAATCATTTCACTTAGAGTTCTAAAATTGCCGGTAATTTATTTTCACGGTAATATTACCGGTAATATTACGTTATATAATCGATATTATTAGTGAGTAAGAAAAATAGTTTTAAATTTAAAGAGGCTGCAGATGGTTCACCCGTTGTTAACCTATGCATTTTTATATGCCGATAAATTAATTTATTTATTTTTAAATTAATTGATTCTTAATTAATAAATATTAAATAATTTTATTGTTAATTAAGGTAACAAAAGTTAATTAATAATTAATATATATAAATAAATAAATATATGAATAAATGAAAAAATAAATGAATAAACAAATGAATAAGTAAATCTTAATAAATAAAGAAATGAATAATTAAACAAATAATTTATTTATTAAATATGTAAATAAATTAACAGATTTACATGCAAAAATTTATATTAGTTTTATAATATTCAGTATTTATTTGCTCATACTTATATACTAATTTAAATATGTTAAAATGTATAAATGCAAATATTAGAAATATTTTAATATTATCAGTATTGTTAAATACATTAAAATAATATTATAACGTATTTGTAATATTTATTTCAACTAAAATATTGCTAAAATTTATCGCACAAGTGTAGACAGAATTTTATGCAATTTGTATTAATGCAAATTTGCTGAAACTCTTACTGCAGCAGTTATCGCATACGTAAGGACTTACCTCAACCCTTTTTTGTTACTGAAAAATGAATTTTTGAAAGCGATGCCAGATATAAAACGGATGTGGTATTTGTTGAATAAAAATAACAATTTTTTTTTTTTATTAAAATTAGTATTGACTTGGTTGGTTCTTTCTTCGACAATAAAATTTAATATATTAAATAAAAAATGTTTACTTAAACCTTTTTATGTAGGTATTTGAGCGCCACCTTAGTTTTTTGTCTGATAGGGCTAAAAAACAATGACCCCTTCATAGAACTACGAATTTTGCAAAAAAAATCTTAACTATCCGTCAAACCGTTTGGCCTTTACTGTTCTCAATATTTCGCTGTAACAGGTTTTCGCTGAATTTTTTTCGGTGTAATTCGTTTTCGCTGTAAAAACCATCGGTATAACTATAAATACTTTCGGAAAAGTGAGTTTTCACTGTAATGAGTTTCGTTACTTTTTCTGTGTTCCGACACTGCACCCAAAATACACACTACTCGTACTACATTTCATACGCTATCAAACGGCATGATCAAACGTTTCCATCGACACCTCAAAAGTTCTTACCTAACTCTCTTCGCTTCCCTTTAATTTCTCTCAATTACTCTCAATTCTACTCAACTCCTCACAACTATTTTCAATTTCTCTCAATTCTTCCCAATCTGTATTCCATTAGTTCGAAGATTTCAAATAAATTTCCAGATTTTAATGAGTTTTTAAGAGTTCAGTGGGAATTTACACACATTTCAATATTTTTATGGGATTTTAATGAAATTTCAAGATTCTATCAAATTTCAAAGTTTTCATGGTATTTTAATGAAATTTTAAGAATAAATTTCAGTTACAATACGCCAAAGAATTTAACAAACATTTTATGTTACAAGATTACAATGGGATTTTAATGACATTTCAAGAATCCAATGGCATTTCAGTACGATTACAAGATTTCAATCGGATGAGGTTTCCATAAATCAAAAGTCTTCATTTGAATTAAAGGACAATAAATGGTGTATATTCGATATTTCGAAGGTCAACTAATATCAAAGAACTTTAGATTTAGATATACTAGCTTTGAAAATAAAATCAATATGATAAGATTTTGTTGATAATTGACATATTGAAATTTAAGATTTAAAGCAATGAAACTTCAAGTTATCAACATTTATATGAGATTTTATTATTTCAATGTGACTTTAATATGAGACTTCCGAATTTCAGGACATAAGAACTTTAATTCAATGCTCATGAGCCTATGGTAGATCCATCTATGTATGTAAGGGAGGATTTGACAAGGTCCGACAGTGGTCCCAGGATGGAATATTAGCTCGTTAAAGTGAAATTGGGCGATTTGGTTGTCTTGTTAGGATCTCTCTATATGCCACCGGCACGGCAAACTTTTTGGATTTGGAGAAGCTTTTGGCGTGTTTTACACCAAGCTATAGGCATATGATGATTGGCGGTGATTTTTATATGAATCTGTTAATTCCCCGCCATAATACCGTCTCGATGTTTTTGGATATGGTCAATTTTCTGCAGATGGTGACTATGGTGGGCAACGAACCTACCTATTTTCATGGTAGAGCCTATTCGTTATTAGATTTCTTTTCTGGTTTCTGACCGGGAGAAGTGTGTCTCACAAGACCAGTTGAGCGGTTGTGGTATATCACACCACGACTTGATTTTCATATCTTATGATCTTCCTACACCGAATAGAGCACCGAAGACGGTTCAATATCGTGACTATAAACATGTGATTACTGAAAATCTTGTTTGTGATTTTTATGAACTTCCCCTCGCACTTTGTGTATGGCTTCACTGATGTTGACGAGATATTTTTGCATTTTACTGAACTATTGTACGTTTGGTTCGAATGGCATGTACTATTACGCACACATGTGACACAAGCCCATGGTTTGATGGTACCATAGAGAGACTGGTAGTTAATCGTGATCATAGAAACGATATCGGACACCAGCACTTGAATTACGCTGGATCACTGCGATCACTGAGGACTCGGGTAACAAAGACCATACGTAAGGTACGGTTAAACGGCTCACGGTTGGATCCTGATTTACCAGCGTGTGTGCTTTGGAGAAATTTGCGTAGTCTTGGTATTTCGAATTCATCGAATAATTCTATTTTTCATAGATATGGTGTTCCGCAGGGTTCGATTCTTGGTCCTCATCATTTTCCATGAGCATAATATTATATATGTATGTTCTCGATTTAACGCCGTAATTTTCATCTATTTGCCGATGACTTACAGATTTATTCGCCTGCTAGGGTGTGTGATATGGGTCAATGCGTGGAATCCGTCAACGATGTGTTAACGTGCATATTTTATTGGGCGAACGACAACAGCTTGAGAATAAATGCGGCTAAAACGCGGGCTATAGTTTTTTTCCACTAGAGCCACTCTTTCTGATCTGAATCAATGTCCTTTGTATTTTGACGGTTCTATTATTTAATATGCTGAAATTTGCTTGTTATATTTGATCGGAATTTAACGTGGAGTGATAATGTTTCTTCTATTGTCTCTCGCGTTTATAGCGTGACACATAGATTGTGGGATCTCGATTGGCTATGATCTTGGGACTTGCTACGAATTTCGGGCTTTAACTGACATTTTAAGGACTATATCTGAAGCAACTCCATCATACTTATTTGATAAGATTTTTTTCATTCGATGATTTAATTTCTTTTCTACTTTTGTAGCTTTTCTATATATATATATATATATATGATTCGATTATTTTTGTAATTTCTATTACTTGTAAACCTATATTACATGCAGTTATTTAATGACAGTATAATGATTGGATTTGAATATCAATAAGCACCTTTTTGTCTCTTTTTTCTTAAATGCCTTAAATTATTTTCAGCTTAAACCATTTAGCCGGGAATTTTATGTCTGGTAATTTTATATCTGATAATTTTTCGCGCATTTAATTGAAATAATATTTTATTTCTAATTGATACGAGATGTAGCTTTAAGCTACATTGTTGGTTTTGATCTCAGTGAGTAGACCAAAATTTGATCATGATTTCTAAAGCTTCTTAGTAGATTCTTAGTCAATTCTCTTAAACGGGTACCCAGAAATATAAAATCTGGTCGACGTAATCCTATTATGCATTTCCGAATATTCCAACAAAAAAAAACATCAATATCACTCTAATTTTTTATCGCTAATTTTGAACTGATAAAGAGCTATAATTTTGCGAATATCCAAGTGGTAATATATGAGTGTCTATTCTGACGATAATATAAAGTATCAATACCAACAGAAGACTGCAACTTCGAACACATTTAATTTTTTTTAACTATATCGTTCCAAAGGTATTTTTAGAAGCTACAAGCCTTAAAGTAAGTCCGTTACGATCCTTTTTTTTAAATCGAAAATTAACTTTCAAGAAGACTGACTGATTATATTTGTTTTAATTACTTTATTGAACTAATGAAATTGATAAAGCTTAATTATTTTTATCAAACGAACTAAAACACACGGAAAAATAAATTCTCTTCACATTTTAACGGTTTAATTCAGACTTTATATTTATAGTATATGACGATAAATTAACAATTTTTTAAGCATTTTTACCCGAACTTTATTTTTTTGGAACTTAATTCTTCTATAGAGAACAATAATTGGATTTTCTTCAAGAACTTACACAATTTTTGGCGTTAAAGTTGGATCTGGATCGAGATCTTTGATTGTTGCAAATATTTGTTCTTGTGTTATGGTTCTTTGCAAAACTGCCGTTTGATGTTTGTAAATAAAACAGCAATTGTTTTGTTGTTTTAATAATTTTTTTTATTTTTCAAGGAAGATATTTTATGGTTCTATGATAGATAAACGGTTTAAAATAATAACATTTGTTTAATATTTTTATCAAATTTTTGACATGAAGATAATATAATAACTTATTACGCGAATATGAGTGGTTATACAAACTACACGTAAAAGTAAACGCTGATATATTTTTGTTTTGTAAAAAACATGATACTATCGGCATCTTTGAAACTCATTTATGTTGTAATATATACTCATATATTCCTGGGTGTGATAATTTCAGCAACAATTAATATTACATTTAAAGTTTTATTTTTATTGCTATTTTTTAATATTAAATACAAGAATGAGCTTTTAATTTATCACTTTGAAAATCTTATAACAAACACTATCTACTACAGTAAAAAAAAAGTCTTACCACAAACACTATCTACTACTGTAAAAAGCTTTAGCTTACCTATAAATGTTTGTCAAGAAAAATGAAATACTTAATAATTGCTGAAATTCCCATTAATTATACAGAAAAAATATAATTTACATATTTAAAATCAAATATAGTTCTTTCAAATTTTATATATCATATCATCATATTATGGCGAAAAACCATTTTGTACAGAGTAAAATACCACATTCTCATTATTTTCAAAATTATACCCAAACATTTTAATTAAAAAAAATCATGAGTTTTGTTTAATAAGTAACAAAAGTTTTTATTGCATTATTTCGAGTTCAGATATAAGTAAATTATAGAAGTTATTTGATATTCTAATTATATACTGATCAATTAGATAATTAAATTTCTGCAAAAACCAATTTTTAACCATACAGCGGAATGGCCTTAAAAACTATTTCGTATATAGTTTCAGCATATTACTAAATAAAAATATAACATATAACGTATATATAGTCATTGTATATAGTATAGTTGAAACTCGAGAGGAATGATAAAAAATGTAACAAATAGTTACATAATCGCAATATTATATATACGAAATGTAAAATCTGCTATTATTTTGTTTTTCTTTTTATATATCTTTATATATAATATTCATATAAATATAATTGGTCTGTTATTATTTATGACCACTTAAAGCATTTAAACGGCTTGCATTCATTGATTATTTATTTCATTTGTATTTTACTGTCCATATTTACATATTATATTGTGTATATGTATGTTTTGTTGAACTATTGTATTCAGGGCCGGATTTACCAGCACCCCTCCAGAGGAAGGTGGTCCTCGACCTAAAACGGGCTCAACATATTAGGTGGTACTGGCATAAAAAATATCCGGCGTGAAAAGATCTCCACCCTTGGAAAGGGCCCTTGCCATGAAAATTGTGCTAGAAGGCCCTCGACGAAAAAGGCCCCTTTGGCATGTAGATCTGAATCTGTTTCAAGTTGCCTAAAAGCAAAATGGGACATTTCAAAACACGAATTAGGTCCAATCAGAGGCTCTCAAGTAAAATGGGCAGACAAAAAGGTGCGAAAAAATTACATGGGGCCCCCAAAATTCAAAAGGGCCACCAAGTCATATTCAGCCTGAAACCCTTAATGATCTAACCTCGGCCCTGCATTGGTATATTATAAATGGCTTTAAAATTAAATTAATTATGCAAATGTTTTGTAATATATCTATGTTCGATTTAGAAAATTGCACCTCACACGTGTTTATGTAATTGTTAATTATGAACTCAATAACAAATGAATTTTAAAACAATTGTTTTAGATATTCTATTTCTATATTTTCCATTTTCAGAATCTGCTTAAATAATTATAAAACAATTAACTAGAGATGATTTATAGTAAAAAATACTACTTTTTTACTTATAACAATTAATTAGATTTCATAATGTGTACAATACTTGCATTTGAATTCACAACACTGTTTTGAAAATATACATCTTTCTAATCTAGAAACAATGCTTTGAAAAAAAAAGATAAGATTGAGATCGGCAAATCTAAAGTATAATAATTTTGTTAGACGACAATTTTGCATGCACGTCATTGTTAGGTTCTCAAGAGCAAAACCATTTTATGACAGACGCAATATCCTAGAAAAAGTCTACTTATATAATTATATTTTTTATATTTTTATGTAAATTCAAAATTCTTGAGAAACTATAAAAAATACAATTTTTTTTATGATTGCGTGGGTCCACTGAGTTTTTCTGTATATCCAAGTATTCTTAAAAAACTGCTTAAAAACTAGAAGAAATGACAGAAAAAATGTCTACGAAAATACGAAAATATTACAAACCGAAATTAAAACGTATTTTTTTCGCACCAGTTTTAGATTCAAATATGGAATCGAATTAGGGTGGAGTCGTGGAGTGTATATGCAAACTACCTTTAAAAATATACGCAATTTAAGACAATTTCTAAAAATATCCAGTTAGGTACTCTATAAATCCTTAGATCGTTCTTTGGAAAAACCTCTCAACTGGTCAGT